>CAJUYG010002204.1:0-14159 GCA_910591675.1 Galerucella calmariensis | reverse complement strand
TATATATATATATATATATATATATATATATATATATATATATATATATACACTCTGTTGTTGTGTTTACAAAGTCCCGCCCATCTATGACGTGTATGAAAGAATAGACAGACAGAGTACATATATTCGTTCCATCCGGGTGTCCCTTGACACCTCTCAAGTTTTTTATAAAACTATTATTATAACATCTACATTTCAAATTATTTCATCAATGTCTCCAGCAATGTTCATTGCTAGAATCCTATATTATCAAAATTCAAAGTATAAATATGTTAAAACAAACAATTGTTACAAATTACGCTGAAACAGAAAGCTGACTTAGCATTTTAAATTACATTTTGGTAGTTTCGTTTATAGTCAGTATACACTCCGAATGGATATACAAAACAATTCCAAGTTCATACGTATTCTGAGAAAAATGTTAGTTATGCAAATATTAATAAACTACTTCACAAAAAATAGGTCAGATTTGGAAGACGAGGAAAACATATTCTGGGCAGATTTCGACAAATTGTCAAAAACTCTTGATGAAAGTGATTCAGAAGCATCAGCCATTCAGGAAATTAGATATTTTGTTTCAGATGATTTTCTGCTTACAAAGGAATAAGATCCTCTTAAATGGCGGGAATTTAGAGAGACAATATATATCCTAATTTGACAAAATTAGCAAAATATTATTTATGAATAATTGCCACGTTTGTGCCACCCGAACACATATTTTCTACTTCTGGGCAACTTATAACCGAAAGAAGAAGTCGTTTAAAAGCAGAAAATGTCTAAAGTATACTTCTTCTCAATAATAATCAATGTTTGTAAAAAAACTAACTTTTTCGTGTTTATGTATGTTTTGTTTAATTTGTTACATTTTTATTACCTACATGCTAGACAGGAGTAAAGGTAATCGTATTGCCGATTCCTTAGCCAGGGAAGCGGCTGGACTAAAAATTTTAGGACGCAGTAGCACCAACGGCCTGACGACTAGCCAAACGTTACACCCATGTTCAATCCTTTAGGGGATGGGATGGAATCAAAGGATGCACTCTTGCCAGAATCACCTTGGGCAACACTGGGAAAGCGTCGAAGAAATATTTGGCGATGACCAGGAAAACCCCCCTTTAACAGTAGGATTTCAGTCTGGCCACTGTCAAGTAAGGAAGCACCTCCATACTATGGGGCTCAGTCACGTAGCTACAGCTTTCATATGGGGGGGGTTGTGCTTTTTTTATCTGATATATTCAGAATAGGAAAACTTTATTGAAGGCAGTATGCTAATACAAAGTTATTATACCTTTATTATAATTTCCATGGGGGGGGGGGTTTCAACCCCCAAAACCCATCCCTTATATACGCCTCTGGTGGGGCTAGTGGAGACACTTCTATGTAGGAGTGTCAGGAGTTATCGTCAATAGGAGAGTGTGTGTTCGGTGAGTCTTGACCTACACCTGCAGATATGAAGGAGATGTCTCCTAGTGACCTGTTTACCACTTCTCCGCACTCTTTTCAATGCGGAGAGTCACTAGTGTGGAAAGTAAATTTGTTTAGTTTTTGTGGAGTATACTGACATTTGAACATTTATAATATGTATTTGTATGATTGTAGTTTATCAAATGACTCAAAAATTAAGAAATTTTTCAGTATTCTGCTATAATTTTTAATAAAAAAAACGTATTTTTCAATGGCTCTGGTATAAGCCTCATCAAATGAATGTCAAATGATAATAATTAATTTGTTGATATTTATTTAACGATAAATGTTCCTTTATCTTAACTTTTGGATTATTTTCCGCATACTAGTAGAAAAAATAGTGTACCTAACACGTGCGTAAAGTGACTTTTCCGCACGCGATTGCTAAATCGCTAAAGCGTCGTTCGGCCATCTGCAATAGCGTGCGGAAAAGTATCACTTTCCGCACCAGTTGGGTAAACTACTATATTAAAAGAACAGAGCTCACAACAACCTCACACATACATGTAACAAAATAATATATAAACAACTATCAAGGTGAAAACTGGTAGCTATTTTTCATCATAGATACCACACTGTGAATATGCCAATCCACTTCCTTTTATCTCGTACCTACAGCCGATTATTTAGTTCTGGTTGTCATAGCTGTTGATTTTCTTACAAACCATTTTTTCTTCAAACGTCAGTAAATCTGTCATTTTTCGACTGTGTAGGCGACCGTAAAGTTTCATTTTTCCTCTGCCGGAGCTTTAATTTTCACTTTCCCGCCAGCGGAGGGAAAAGTAGTGTTATCATAGCAACATAGATAGACCGGTGTCGGTGAGTATGCACAGGTTGTTGCAATAGTAATGTAACATAAAGCTGTCAGTGGACACTGTCACTAATATTAATTTTCTTTTTACAATTATTACTATCAAAAAGAGACGTTTTTGCATTAATTTGTCACATTTGAGAAAAAAACAGCATATTTTATTTGGAGGAAAAGTTAATTTTCATGACTTTTCCTCCATATAAAATAATATACTATTACAAACATGCATGAGTAGTATGAAGATATTATTTTTTTTATCAAAACAAATTCTGAGCAAAATTTATTTTGGTTTTAAAAATATCGCTTGGAAAAGAGCTAGTTGAAAAGACAAGAAAATTGACCCATCTTTCTACAAAATAATGATTAATGAGAGTATCAAAGAAAGTATGGAGCTTGAGCAAAATCTATTTGCCTCCCGCTAGGTTATCCTGGTGGTTTTTGTATTAATTCAGCAGAAAACATTCGACGACAGGAGATGTTTATATAAAGAAGATCGCCTGGGGTACATTTTTTTATGTCTAGAGATTTTAATTTATTGGAAAATTATTTTTGTGACCTGAAAAAATGAAAAAATACCATTAAAAAAATCAATGACGATATATACCAAGACGATTTATATAAGACGCTATTTGATGTGAGTATGAATATAAAGAGTGTCTTGAAGTGTAAACTAGCAGGGTTTATCCATATTTCGACAAATTTAGTCCCAGCACCAACCTGAAATTTTGTAAACATCGGTTTCAGGTAATATATTATCGCCTATTTGAAAAAACAATCAAAAATGCTTTTTCTAGAGTTACGTTCCTGTACACAGTAGAAACTCCACCTAGGAAAATGCAAGCTCAGCATTCCAAATATCATAAATAGGAGAGGACACCTTTGTTTATCGCAATTGGCATTAGTTTTATTCTGTATACGTATTTCATGAATATAGCATTTTAATTATTCATTATTATAATTTATTTCTTAGCATTAACTTATTTTATTAAACAATGTATTTCAAAAGTGAATAAAAGTTTTTAAAAATAGTTTTTAAGTGTTACGAAAGTTAGCTCTAGTAGTATAAGTATTTTTTGAATATAATTACTCTATGGAATCACAAAATTACATGTCTTTATGAATTTTGTGACGAAAAATCAATTATTGTTTGAATGTACGTATTTTGAAAAATGCTTATAACATGACATCCTACGACATGTCTGCTTCAATTCCTTTGGCAAATCCAGAAGACGATATAATTATTTTCAGCTTTTCACTCTATCAAAAACTATCGCAATAAACTCGGAAGCTTCAATCGATAGAGATTTAATGTCCCGATGACATGCCATAATAACTTACTATATCTCCACTGAACTTTCGTGATTCCCTTCGACAAATAAAATATCAAAAGATATAGGAAAATAATCACTTCCAGTCTTTCAGTGCCGTTGTAAATGAAACAATTTCCTCCTAAATTTTCTCATCGGAAATTTTATTGGATTCTGAGAAAAATTGAGATACAAATTTATGATTATTCTTAAGACATTTCAGGAAAATAAAATGCCATATATATTGAACATGCTACTCTATTTATTTCACGGATATAAAAGTTTCTGAAATGAAGAATGTGAAGAAATAGTATGATATAGTACAGGGTGTCCCAAATAAGAGTGACTGATTTTAAACATAAATGCCCAGCTTATTAATTGCTCCAAAGAGATGGGGGTTTCACTAGTTTTACTAGTTTATCAAAGAGATTTTTTTAGGCTTGGCTGGCATTTCATCTCATCAACACAGGGTGTTTTACTATTGTTGGTCAAATTCAAAGGGGAAAATATGTATTTTTTCAAATGGATCACCCTATAATTTTTGATCTTATTCGAAAGAGCAATCATTCTCCTTTCCAAAAATGTATAGTTTTCTTTCTTTTGTTCCAATAACAACAAAGATATTCGAGGTTTCAAGTAGTAGTACATTTTTAATTAGTAGTTTCATATGAACGTTTTTTGATGCATAAAATCAACTCGTTTTTCATAATCTGACTCGTACAATTTTTGATAAGTCTGATTTTTGTATGGAGTTAATCTTAAAATTTTTAGACATCTTTGAACGTCACTCTTGCTAAGCTCCAAAGTTCCAGCAATTTTTCTAATAGAAATTTTATGATCGTTATCATGTGGCACTTCATTAATTGACATCAACTTGTTTAAAAGACCATCATTATTTCTTGGTTTTTTTAAGAGTGCAATGCAACCAGTTTCGATAAATTGTACATACATTTTTTTAATTATATTCAGTGACGGCGGATTTTTCATAAATTTCCTTCTGGATATCCTCCTTGTTTATTGATTTCGTCTCTGCATAAATTTTTACAGTTTGAGCTTTTTTACTCACTGTATAGATCATTCTAAAACCGACTTATATGACTTAACAAAATTACTAGTGTCAAAATTGCTGATTTTGTTGTTATGCGTCAAACGGACACAGCATGAGTTGATTTTAGGCATCAAAATACGTTCATATGAAACTACTGATTAAAAATGTACTACTACATGTAACTTCGAATAGCTTTGTTGTTAATGGAACAAAATATAGGAAACTATACATTTTTGGAAAGGAGAATGATTGCTCTTTCGAATGAGATCAAAAATTATAGGATGTTTCATTTGAAATAATACATATTTCTCCCTTTGAATTTGACCAACATTAGTAAAGCAGCCTGTGTTGATGAGATGAGATGCCAGCCAAGCCTGAAAAAATCTCTTCGATAAACTAGTGAAAACCACATCTCTTTGGAGCAATTAATAAGCTGGGCATTTATGTTTAAAATCAGTCACTCTTATTTGGGACACCCTGTATATCAAGTATTAAGAACGGTAAGGGTTGTTTACCGGTCGACAGCAATGTTTGGAGGCTGAGCAAAGCGATGCCTCCAATTTTGCTGGAGACCGGTATTACCCTTAACGTTCGAGAGGCTTATACCATTTTTGCGCGATCGTATTGAAATATTCGAATTTCGAATGAAATAATTCAAATTTCTTCGAAATGAACGAAATGTCAAAAGTGACATTTATACTTTATAGATCAGTTTAAAATATAATTTGTATTTTGGTGAAATATTTATTACTTTTTATATTGTTCTGTTCATTAAAAAAATATAAATCTTCCTATTTTTTGTTGTTCCTTTTGTGTAATGAATGAAGTAATTTATTATTTAGGACCACTTAAATGTATGTATAGGGCTAAGACGTCGGTAAGTAATTTACTTACCGACGTCTGAACGGTAAGTAAATCACTTACCGACGTGTTAGACTTAGAAACCAGTAAACACAACCTACCGTCCTGAGAACCGATGATGTAAATAAACAAAAAAAATTGATCGCACAAAAAAGATATAGTTTTACTGAAAATTTTTTGACAATTCCAAAAACCAATCAAATTTCCTCATTTTATATCATATGAACAATCTCAGCCAATCATGTCAACATTACACTGAAAACAGACCATGGGCAATTTTCACACGTTGCTATGGATACATATTGATTTATTTCGATTTTGAAGTTTCGAATATTTAATATTTCGAAATGTCACGATTTGATTGTAATACTGAAACAAAAAATTTTCTATCCGAATAACCCTCGGACATTGATAAATGCTCAAAAATTTTATGACAACTTTCTCAAGCTTGTTGCTTGTAGGCAACAGACCTCCGCCTACGGCGTCGGTCTGTTTCCAAGCAACAAGCTTTCGAAATCTGTCATAAGATTTTTTCGAACAATTATCAATGTTCTTGGGTTATTACTACTGAAAACTGACAGTGTACTTGTCAGTAAGACGACGGGCTAAACGCTTCTCAAGGTGCGTGTTTGAATTATTCTCAATTTTTGTCTTCAATTTGGATAGTTGTGGAAAAAATTGTATATACACCATGGTGGTTAGGACATTTATAAGAATCGCACCTTATTATAATTTTGGTGCTCGGTCAATAATAGTAGTCTTCACCATATAATATACCTACTATTAGCATTAGTACTATTTCTCAAAAGATAAGTCGCGTTTTCTTTACATAAATAATCGTTTATCAACGTTAAGTAATAAGGCACCAACGACTCACAATAATTGTTTAATTCTTATTAACAACTATTATAATAAAGTTTAAATAATTGCTATTTCCTTTATTTCTTAGAAGAAAATAGATGTAGGTAGAAAAAGTATAGTACGTTACACGAGTTGTAATCCCATTACGCACTCGTAATGTCGATTATCAATGTCCTTGGGTTATTACTACTGAAAATTCCTCACATCGGAACGTGTATTTCTGTCAGATAACCATAGCAACGGATGAATTTTATCGGAAATTTTTTCCTGGTGGGTACCCAACAGCGAATTATACTGGAAATTTTTTTGACGTTTATAATGACAGAATATTTTTTTTGACAATCTAATTTTTATTTGTTTACACAATAATTTTGATTAATTTCAACAAAAAGCTTAAATGTTTTCCAAATTCATGGACCATTATGATTGATGTTTATCTTAAAAACGCAATTATTGTATACTATGGCAGGTTGATTCGAAGTTGCTTGCTCTTGATTTAGAGATTCTTGGACTGTCTTTGCAGAAGTTGAAGCAGACCTCATTGCGTCAATTATATCCTGATGATGGCCCGAGTCAATTTGCAGATATGGTTTTATGGAGTAACTGCTACCATGCTCTGTTATTTTAATCAATTGCTGTTATCTTATTCCCGTTTTGGCTAGAGTTGAAACAGCAGTGGCCCTCGCAGAATGATTTGTTATCTTGATCTTGTTGACATCGGTTCCAATCACTGATGCCGCCGATTTGAACCAGGAAGATATTGTATTTTGTCCAGCCGGGCTGTTCTTGTACCAACCTTTGGAATTGGGGTGGTGCCAGTTTGGATTTGGAGTTGAAAATAAACGATTCGTTTTGATGAGTTGGTCTCGCTTGCTTATTAGTTTCTTAGTTTTTTGAACAGTCTTACTGGGCATAATTCTTCATTGACTGTATTCGGTACAAGCCATTTACTGTCGGCCATTCTTTTTGAACCGCCTTGAGTGGTCTTGGAGAAAACCGGGTTATACTCAATGCGTCCTGTTAGTTTCCCTTGATTGTCAATTTCCTCCACAAAATATTCTATTGTTGCTGCCGCTCCTTCATTTCCTCTCCAGGCCAATTCATGAGCAGCAATGTGAAAGAACTTTCTTTGCAATCCTTCCGGAGTGTTTTCGTCCCAAAGCTCAATAATCTTTATTAATTCGTCTGCTGATAGTGCGGATGAACTTGCCTTTCTCTTGGTTGGATCTATTTGTAGCTTCCGACGCTTAGCATTTTTTGCAGCTTTTGCGTTGACAAATTCTATGTCAGAGAATGGATTAAATTTGCGATTATACCTTTCGAAAAAATATTCCTGCAACTGCTTAGCTGTAGAATTCCATAGAACTTTGATAACACTCTCCTTGTAGTCTTCGGAGTTCTTTTTTCGCAATGTAAAGGCATAGTCTTCAAGAATGAGCGCCAGTTCTTCCACAGGTTTATCCGCTCTGTCGAAATCGTACGCTTTTTCTGCGCAAAAGTTTATAAACTGCTTCCATACACTGGCGAATATTTTCTTTATTTTCTTGACCGAAGCGAGACATTTTTCTACGTCGTGCTGTTTTGACAAATTTTTGACAGAAATAATTTCTAGTTTAGAGTTTCACTGAGTTGCCATGGTAACTGAATAATCAAGTTGACAAAACCTGTTTTGCAAGAACTTGATAAAGACGAAAATTGATGTTGTTGGAAACACATTTGGTGTGGAATTTTCTTACCGAATACCACACGAGGTCAAATTAAATCCGGAAATAATTTGACCTCTAGTGGTATTACTAGTGATTATTTTTTGACGTTTTTCAAAACCAATAGAATATCACTGACAGCACAAAAGTTTATACAACAAACGTAAGCACTTATGTACATATAAAGTTCTAGTCCATTAATGATTTTATTCAATATTTCATTCATTTCTCTTCACTTCAGTGAACATTTTCGTCAGATACGTTTTAAAATATTTTCCTTTCATAAAAGTTCCTTGGTAGATCTTGAACTTAACTGTTGGAGAAATTCGAAGCACATCTTATTATTTAATCAGTTATTATGCTCATATCCATTCGCCAGCATCTCTCAAAGTTTCTATATGCATTAGCTTTCCGTGCATCTGGGACGTTTACATTCCATTATACTTGTAAATTTTAAAACCACTAGTCTCGTTTCGATGATCATAAGAATATTCCACAGAGAAACAAGTAATAAATATTTATCGAGATCACTATCTTAAAGTAATTGAATTTTCAAAATAACGTAATGTGTTTCATATATTATATGTAACAACTTCCATTAATACAACACGAACATTTTGCGCCATTGCATAAAAAATTCAGACATCAAATTTTTCTACTGCCATTCTAGTCCATTTGAAGATGATTGAGTTTATGGCAGCTTTTAAAAAACATTTAACAGTAACAATAACAAATTCCAACTGTTTTATAAAACCCTATTGTTATTATAATCACCAACTGGAACGAGCAAATGGTAAAGTTTCGAAAAATTCACCAGATAGCAGTGGTGTGCCCCAGGGGCTAAGTTTGTAATAATTAAGATATAGCTCAAACTCGGTTCGATATAATAGACCGCGGGTAATCATGTTTTAACAAGTTTTTGTTAAATAATCCGATTTGTACATTCCTGTATCAATCGGCTGGCTCTATAATACTTGTTCTTGCTTGTCGAGTACGATTGGGCGTCGAATGAGATAAACGAGTTTATGCACGTTTGTCTTATTCCTGTTGGTGCGTGCTGCTCAGTGCTGCCAGACGTGAGGTAAGAAATTATCGAGCAGCGTTGACAAAATTATCGGATTTTTCAGAAAATTATGATAGACACAAAATAATTTAAAACAAGGGCCCTAATAAGAAAATATTATGCACGAATTTTTTAAAATTCATTTCATTAATAATAAAATGTTTCTGGTAAAATATAAAAACTTAAAAACATAAATTATGTGATAAAATATATAAAAAAAGGTAGAACGTGTCGCGGGACACACGATAGGAACTTTAGTTCCTTTTAAGCAAAAGTTATGTAATACATCTGACGTTATAGATAAACAATTTGCATATTCTTCGGTGGTCGAGAAGTAAGCAAACCAGACTCTCACGCGGTAGACCCGGGTTCGATTCCCCGCGAGGAATTTTTTTTATTGTTAATTTTATTTTTAAATAATCATTCTGCTTGATATTAATAACGACAACAGGTAGACGTTTGAAATATTTAGCAGAATATTCATTATTATAGATAATGGTACGGTACCCTTCATGAGGGAGTCCGACTGGCAACATCTACTTATAACAGCATCGTATATTCAAAAAAGGAAACCGTAGCATTATACAAATTGGAGATTCAAGAACTGTACGTTTACCACAAAATTAGTGGAAACATAAAATTGAATTGTTAAATTTTTAATTTGAAGTTATATTACAGTTTATAGAAATTTTTATTTTCTAGTTTTTTTCCTAAGTGGGTCGTAGAAAAAATATGCTGCTCGACTCGTGTGGATTGTCCATATCGCACTTGAACGATTGAGCACTCCGGTTACGGCGTCGTGCTCCATCTTTGTCCTCGTGCGATATGGCCATCATATCCACACTAGTTGCACAAACTACAATTTCTTTCAAAATATGCCCTTTTACATTCAAAAACTACCTGCCAAATGTCAAATCAATTTATCCATCCATTTCAAAGTTATCGAATTAAGACATTCAAGTTTTAAAAATTTCAACACCCTGTATTTCGGAAAGTAGCTAGACCCCTTAATCGCGCAAAAAAAATTATGGAAATAATAGTAAAAATTTATCCGAACAAATTGAAGTAGATCACTAGCACTGCGAATACCAGCTTTGCATAGATTTTCAATATAGCATCGGTGGTTCAGTGGTTAGAATGCTCGCATTGCACGCGGGCGGCCCGGGTTCGAATCCCGGCAGGAGCATATTATTATCGTTGAGTGAAAAATTCAACGTTATTATGAATCGCTGCTTCGTAAACGAGAGAGAGACTAAGGAGGCACATAACGAAGCAACGTAACATAACGTAGCGTAACGTAACGCGTAACGTAACGTAACGTCGCGACCCCTGGTCGCTCAAACATAACCTGGCGTAAAGAACTAAAGTTCCAAAAAGAAACAAAAACATACATTCTACTCATTTACCCTCTAAACATTCCAAACATTTTTGAGTAAATTGGAACCTGATATCAACAAACTTATTGAACAGCATCAGATTCAACCTTCACATTAGTTTTTATATAAGAATTGATTATGTTTGTTTTATTTTCAATAAAAGATACTCTGTCCGAATACTATAAAGTTGCGTTTCAATAATCAGTTATAAGTACTTAGCGGTTTTTAAGTATGTTTGAAAAGGGGGGCGTTAAAAAATAATTTATTCTTAAAGTGGGCAGTAGACAAAAAAGGTTGGGAACCTATGCTCAAGACAATCAACCTGGTTGTCTGGCTTCACATTGAACAGTGCTGACAATATATTTTATTTGCTCAGGCTTAGTTATACAGATTTATCCACAGGCTGGGCATTTCCTTAACTTGGGCTTTTGTAGACATATTTTACAGTCTATTATTCCACCTTTAGTTTCCTTTTCATATTGTTTGGTCTTTTTAATCACTGCTATTTGGGATACATTCGGCCTTTCTGCATAATTCATAAATTTTACATGGCTTTTGGATGTTTCTTCTGCCCTTATCAATTGTTTGTGGTAAAGATAAGTTAGATACTTCAAGTAGACGTTCTCCAAGATTATTCTCTTATGCCACAGATTATTCTTTGGAGTTTGTTCTTATCGATTTAACAAAGTCGTCGATTGTTCTAGTCTCCTTTTGAAGCTCCAAGAATAATATACAGTGTGGAAACCACTTATGGAATAAAATTCTTTATGTCATTATTTTAAAAAATTATAAAAACTGGCGAGGCACGTCAACTTTTGAATTGAGTTGTGCGTTATGTAAACATAAATGTAAATGTACAAGGTGATTCACGCAAGTATGCCATAGTTGGTGTTGTTTTTTTTTAAATGAAACACCCTGTATATTTGCATATTTTTGAAATCCTCTTAATGAACCGATTCCAACAAACTAAATAATGTATGGTAAATTATGAATTATACAGGGTGAAATTTTTATTTTTACAGTTATATATACAGTTATAAAATACCTGATGTATTTGATTTCAATACATTAAATTAAATGCTCAAAATGTTCTCCACCTTAACTTTGCTTAAAGTTTGAGGTGAAATATTCCGTATTTCTGTAGTTATCCTGTCTTTGAGGTCTAAAATGCTAGTTGGTTGTGTTGCATATACTTTGTTCTTGAGATAACCTCACAGAAAAAATCTAACGGCGTAAGGTCTGGCGATCTAGCTGGCCACTCAATAGTTCCTTTTTGTACAATCCATTTATTGGGGAAGATTTCATCTAAATAAGTTCTTACCATAAAATGCATAATGGGGTGTTTTCACGTCTTGCTAGAACCAAACATTTTTATTCGGTAAGCTAGGATCTATTGCGTTGGGATATAAATTTGCCAACGCAGGAATAACTTCATTTCTCAGCATATTCAAATATTTTTCAGCTGTCAAATTTCCATCTATAAACATAGGACCAATAATATGGTCGCCTATGATACCGGCCCAAACGTTCATCTTTTGAGGGTACTGAATATGTGTCTCACGCATCCAATATCTACAGTTCTGTCGGTTTACCTCTCCATTCAATGTGAATGTTGATTCGTCAGAGGAAAAAAATGGTACCGAGAGCTATTTCATTTCTGTTAAGCTTATTCATCAATCTTTCGCAGAAATCCATTCTACTCCTGCACGAAAGTTAATTTGTAGGGATGAAGTTTTTTTTTATGAAGACATCTTAGAACAGTTGTATGACTGACATTACTTTCACGGACAATTTGACGTGTACTTGAAGTTGGATTCTCTTCGACACTTAACAAAATATCCACTTTCACATCATCTTCAACGAAGTGTGGTTTTCTTTTTAATGGTTTGTCATGTCCAAGGTCTCTGAATTGTGCATGAATTTTAGACACAGTACTTTGTGAAATATTAGGCAATTCGGGATACCTGTGATTAAATAAGTTTGCCACTTAAACTTGACTTCTGCAGTTATCACCGTACCCGATCATCATTAAAATCTCAATTCGGGGAGTCTCAGTTAAATATTTCATTGTTATGTCGACAGGGGAAGAGTGTTTGACAAATATTTTACTTTTTCAGTATAAACTGTCAACACATCAACAACTGACAGAATGGAAAACAATCCACATTATTTACCGATTTAAAACAATCCACATTATTTACCGATTTTGTCTAATCATTGGCGTTTTTAGGCAATTTTTAGGTATTTATGATAAAATTCATGGGCGTAGCAGGTTTTGTTTAATATACAAATACGTCTAATAATTACCTAGCTTAGATTTTTAATAAATCCATATTTAGCCAATTTAAAAAAGTACCAATATTTCAAGTGTAATAAATTATTAATTTTAAAATTTCACCCTGTATAATTCATAATTGACCATACATTATTAAGTTTGTTGGAATCGGTTTATTAAGAGGATTTCAAAAATATGCAAATATACAGGGTGTTTCATTTAAAAAAACAACACCGACTATGGCATACTTGCGTGAATCACCCTGTACTTTTACATTTATGTTTACATAACGCACAACTCAATTCAAAAGTTGACGTGTCTCGGCATTTTTCATAATTTTCTAAAATAATGACAAAGAATTTTATTCCATAAGTGGTTTCCACACTGTATATCTCATATATTAAGTTTTTGTATGGTTTATACTGATTTGAGAATGAATCCAGCTTGTAGGGTCTTTTCATCACTCTTGATTTCTGTTTCATCCTATTTTACATATATAAATGTGTTGTAAAGTTATATACCTGTAGGTCCAACTAAGTGTAAGAATGTAGCTCTTTGTTGGCTTATCAGTTTTGTTGGAAGTTTACCTACTCCTGAATAAATTTCAAACGATTGTCTCCATTTTTCCCAATTTCCAGCAGGATTTTCGCCGCATTCAAATTCATTTGGAGGTTTGAAAGCCATTTGGACAACAGTACCGATAGTGAATATGTACGCCTCCCGATATTAATTTCATTTATAAATGTAAGGGTTCCGATTGAAAATATGAGTTACGTATATATATTTACTCTTTACATTTTTATAAATCTGCTCTATAGCCTAGTGGGGGTTGACTCGCTGCGCACCCTGGTTTTGTAAACTTCACCCGCGTGAATAATAGCCATCATTCTGCACTCGTAGAAGAATATACTATTCCATTTGCCTTTTAACACAGAGATGTTATTATTGACTTTTGAAAAATAAGTGAGATCAATAAAAATAATAAAATAATATAGTTCAAGGAAAAATTTGGACAAATCACAATCTGCAATAAATAAAATCACTCCTTTCGATTTAAAACAATTATTGGTATTCAACATTGTTGCCGACAAAAATTGGGAATAACTTTTACAGTCTCTGTTGTTATGTTTTATTCGTTATCATTACAAAGGATTTTATTTAGTTACACTCAAATTAGTTATATCGAAAATAAATTAGAACAATTTATTGTGGCACAGAAAAAAACAGTTCATACGAGTGGAAATGTTCCCAAAGTCAATAAACTGGAAAAAAACGGTTAATGTCATCCTATCCATTGAAATAGTTAAACTCTTCGAAAAAGGTAACTTTTAAAACTGACTGAACATCCTTTTATCCTTTTTTTTTGTTAACTCAAATTGTGTTTTTTTTT
>CAJUYG010002203.1:0-37208 GCA_910591675.1 Galerucella calmariensis | reverse complement strand
ATTAATAAGGTAATTTGCTGTGTATCAGTTGTTGAAGTAAAGTGGTAGTGAATGTAGCTCCGTAAATTAACAGTATTTTGAGTGATATAAAGTGGTTCAAAAACAGAAAAATTTATATCAGCAGATTCAGGAAATTATTTGCAATACGATGAAGTGAGTGAAACATCTGAAAAATCATCATAACTCTGCAATAAATGAAATTGAAAATTTTTTACAAAATATAAATCCAAATAATCCACAAAAACTGAATTGATTAAAACCTAATTAACAGATAGCTGAACATCGTAAAATAGACCAGTCTTTGGAATTGATTTGTAATGGATAAGGGTAAAACAGTAGACGATTTATATGAACTAATAAACAAATTAAATCAAAATATCACTACAAAAATTGATAATTTGAATTCCGAATTGAAAACTTTCACCAAAACAGCAAATGAAAAGTTTGTTGATTATCAAAAGAAAATCGATACTCTAGAAAGTCAAAACACCGAACTAAAATATAGACTACATACTATTGAGAGAAAACTGAAAAGTCAAAATTTAATTTTTTTTGGAATACAAGAATCCGCACAAGAGACGACAACGGAGTTATTAACAACTGTCGACTCGATAATCAGAACACATCTTCGAATCAAAACGGAACAGTATGATATAATTCATATACATCGTATAGGAAAAGATAAAAACCACACAAGACCAAGACCAATATTGGTCAAATTTCATTCATTCATAAAACGGCTAGAGATATTAAAAGCAGCCAAATTATTAAAAGACTTGGAAATATATATATCTGAGGATTTAACGCCTGAAGACTTAGAGGAAAGAAAAATCTTAGTGAAATTCATGAGAGAAGCAAGAGATCAGAAAAAACGGGCTAAAATAATAGGAAACAGACTAGACATTGAAGGAGAAATATATACAATAGAAGATTTACTCAAGGACACAGAAGAAACTGAAGAAATTCTTCTGGATCAAGCCAAAACAACTTCGACTGCAGCACCTCTGACTACAACTCAAAATAAACCAGTGAGTACATCTTACAAAAATAAGGAAGAAAGAAAACGGTATTATACAAAATTAGGATCAGGATCAAGAAGCTTACCAACATTTTCAAAACAACAAAATACCAATCCCAAGAAAAGATAAAAGATAGGTTAGTTTTAAAATTTTTAACTCCAATTTTCAGCTGTGCTTATATAAACAATTTTATTATTTGCCATGTACTAATGTTCTAGTTTTTATCTTTTTTTTTATTTTTATTTTGTCGTAGTGTAGTGTAAATTATCAAATATGGATCCATACATTGGACAATTTGAAATTGAAAAAATGGATGACTATACTCTTGAAAATTCTGAACAGTTTGATTCGGTAATACAAGTAAACAAAAAAAATGGCAACTTCACTATTTTACATAATAACATAAGAAGTCTCTTCAAAAATTTAGATGAATACAGAATATTTCTAAGTAAGATTAATACCGAAGTAGATTGTATTGTTTTCACGGTGACATGGCTGCTTGATGATCTAAATATTTTTGAGATACCAGGATATGACTTAATTTATAATTCAAGCATAGTTAATAAAAATGATGGCATGGTTGTCTACATAAAATCTAATTTGAAATACTCGTATAAACGGGTTGCACTAAATTCTAGTATACTACTTGAAATTAACATTACACTCTCCCCTGAAATAAATTTCATGATCTGTGCTTACTACCGCTCCCCTTCATCAAACTCTGCTGATTTTCTCTTAAATATACAGGAATATTTTGATTCTAATCAACCAAACCGGAATAGCTATCAAATTTTCATTGGCGACATAAATATTAATTTATTAGCAGACAATGACTTATCAAACGAATATTTATGCATAATGAACGAATATGGTTTTACTTCTGCCATAAACAGTCCAACTAGGATTTAGGGAAACTCTAGGTCTTGTCTAGACCATATTTTTATACAGTCAAAAGAAAGATCTCTAAAGGATATTGTGATCCCGATGATAATCAAAACTTCCGTTACTGATCATTATTCAGTAGCAATACAAGTAGTTCACAAGAAGGGGAAAATGGCAAATAAAAACAATTTACAATATAAACAATATTTAAATTACTATAAACTTCAACAAATACTGAAAAATGAAAATTGGTTTACGGTATATCAGGCTCAATGTCCAGAAACAGCAACAAATCAATTTGTCATTAAATTGTTAAATTATATTGAAAAATGCTCATACTATAAAAAAATTTGTAGAAAAACCACTACACTAACACCATGGATGACACGGGGCCTTTTAAAGTCTGTTAATACTAAAAATAGTTTGTACAATAAGTTGAAAAAAAATCCTGATAACACTACCCTGAAAAGTCAGTACAATAAATATAGAAATAACTTGACCAAATTAATAGGAAAATGTAAATATGAATATTACCAAAAATTAATTGATAAGAATGGTACACAATCGAAGCATATGTGGCAGGTAGTTAATGAAATCACCAAATCGAAATATAAAAATAAAAATACTGATTCCCTAAATGATACTGATGGTAATTTACTAACAGAAATAAATGAGATAGCCACTCATTTCAATAAAACATTTACAGAAATTGGCCCCAAACTTGCTGAGAAAATACCACCAAATATAAATTACTTACCAAAAATCAAAACAATACCAAACAGTTTTTATTTGCATCCTACCGATAATATAGAAGTTGCAAGTACTATTAAAAATTTGAAAGCTAAAAAGTCACCTGGTGTAGATGGTATTCAATCTGAAACTTTGAAAAACATCCTAATATATATAGTAGAACCACTAACATATATCATAAATAAATGTTTTGATGATGGAATTTGGCCACAAATATTCAAAACTACCTGTGTTTTACCTATATTTAAAAATGGTGACGAAAAAATTGCAACTAACTATCGACCCGTATCCTTAATAACAACTGTGTCCAAAGTTTTTGAAAAGGTCTTGGGAGCGCGTTTAAACTCCTACCTAACAAAATTTAATATCATATCTGACAATCAATTTGGTTTTAGAAAGCAAATGTCAACTGAAGATGCAGTATTATCATTGACTGAAAAAATTAATATGGCATTGGATGGAAGTATCCCCTGCTTGTGTGTCTTTCTTGATTTGTCGAAGGCTTTTGACACGGTAAGCCACGAAAAACTTCTGACATATCTTCATCAAATTGGAATACGGGGTAAACCACATAAATTAATGGAGAGTTACCTAAGTCACCGTAGTCAGATTGTAAAAATAAATAATACACGAAGCAACACATTACCTATATGTTGTGGTGTCCCCCAAGGGAGTGTCCTAGGTCCTACCCTTTTCAATATCTATATAAATGACTTATTAGATGAGCCTTCTGAACGAGAAGTTATAGGATTTGCTGATGATAAAGCATTATTCTATAAAGATGCAAGTTGGGCAAAACTCAAGGAAGAAGTAGAAAGAGATTTACCGAAAATCCAAAATTGGCTTAACCATAAACTGTTGACACTTAACACTGATAAAACATTTTAAATTGCATTTTCTTGCAATACAGCCACTGCTCCTTCTTTCAATGCACTAACCGTACGAACTGAACACCAGGAATACACCATAAAAAATACAAATAATATCAAATATCTTGGAGTATATTTGGACAGCCACCTTAAATGGGACATACATATTAAATATATTTGTAAAAAGCTTAGATATATCATAACAAAGTTCAAATACTTGAGCAACATACTCAATTTAGCTCAAATAAGAATTCTTTATTATGCTCTAGTGGAAAGTCATTTACGTTATTGCATTACTGTCTGGGGCGGTGCGCTTAAAACTCATATTCACCCCATAGAGGTTATTCAAAAAAGGTTCCTCAAAATAATAATTAAACGAAATTGGAGATATCCCAGTGATGCCCAATACTCTGAAGCACAGATATTGGATATCCGTCAACTATTTTTTGTTAAAATTAATTGCCTTTACCACAAAAGTAAAACTATGTCTGCTTCACAACATAATTATGACACTCGTCGAAAAGAAAAAGAATACCACCCTATACCTTTAAAACAGAAATCAATGGGTCAAAGATCATACGCATATTTAGGACCAAAACTGTACAACTCATTACCAGATGAAATAAAAACAGTTAAAACTCATATATTTAAAAAATATTTAGGTCAATACATGCTTCTGCTGGATAGACAGGCCATTTCTGGACAAATTGAGCATACCTAGCTTCAGTTTTACTTTTTTTTATTTAATCTAGAAATTTTATGTTTTATATGCTTATTTTTAATCTGAAAACTTTGCTTTTACATTTAATAATTTTAATATTGTAATAGATAATTTGTATTAATGTAGGTAAGGTGTATTATGTGTTTTATTTTATTGTGTGAGCTATTGCTATTTATTATGTTCTTTTTTATATATTATTGATATACGCTTAGTTGTAAGAATATGTCCAACGTCGTAACAAGCTTTTGCTTTTCGACCTCTCTATCATTTATTTATTTTAATTGTGTATTTGAAATTATTGTTAAATGTGATTTTTATTGTATTTTTATTATTATTTAAATAAATGATATATATATATATATATAATATACTCCCGGAAAACTATGCTGCTCCGAAGTTGTACCTTCATTTTTTATTTTTTCTACTGCAGAATTATTTGATGGAAAATTTTCCTCATTATTCTCCTACGACAAAAATTTAAGGTTATGTCAACATCAAAAAATAAATATTAGCATAATAATTAAGAACTTACCCCTATATTTATTAATTCCTGCGCACTTCTTATGATCAAAGCTGTTCTTCTCAACATTTTTCCAACATAAAATCGATTAAAATATGTAGGAAACAAATAATTAAATTAATATCTTTCAATAACAACTTGTAATACTACCGAGTACCGAACAAGACTGGACGCACAAAACACATACTTCACTAAATATAATATAAAAACGCATCAACTAGCCAAACGCCGCTTGCACCGTCGGTTGGTCAAGTAATGCAATTTCGCAAAGTCGGTTGGTCAACTGATGTAAACTAACGCCGCATTAGTTGGCTATTAGACACGTGATGCAAAAAGGTAAGTTACATATTTTACTAGTAGATGGCATAAAAATCCCGAAAAACGATGGCCTGTCGCTTAGTCAAGTGATGCATAACTCGGTCCAAATCTAAACGAAAAATATGTACATCTACAAAGTCTCATCTTGTGTTTCAGAGTCATGCCGATCTGGTGGGTGACTTTTAAGGTCCTTGGCGTGCCAGACGCCTTTATTTTTGCCATCCGGGCCTTGCAGCTAATAGTATCAGGGAGATGGTAAAGGGCCCTTCAAACTTGTGGGTCAGCTTAGCAGTAATCCTTTGTATCTTGTCAGAAAGAGTGTAAACTCTTCCAAACTTGATCACTCACTATAAATGTTCCATCCCTCCTTCGGAGATTATACCGTCGGCGACTTTTCTGGAAGGATACTTTTATTTGAGAGGCTACGTCCAAAAATACTTTTTCGAGTGCTTCAGCTCTGACCAAAGGGTCGTAGACCTCGTCAAAGCCATCCAGTGAGTTACGGTCACGCCCACGAAGATTTACTTCCCTAGAGAACATAATAAAGTTTGGAGATAACCTTGTTACCTCATGTCGGCCAGAACGCATTGCACAGGCAATTTTCTGTGAAGTCCGTTTTACAGCTCGCAATTCTTCTTGCAATATGCAATATTCTTGATCGAAAGCATGCGCAGTAGATTATAATTTGGCAAGTCTCTTGCCATTTTAAACTCTTGTCTCAAATCGATCTGGTTCGATTTGTATTGCAGCTTGTATGCTATTCTGGGGGAAAAGTTGGTAATTTTTTTGTTACCAACAAAATAAAAGTTCCTGAACGAGATGGAAGTGATGTGTGACGTGTGACATAACCAGTGTTGTGTTTATTTCACGATTTTAATAGTTGGATGAAAACTATTCTGTAGTTTATTAATAATTATTTTGTTGTGTCTGCATTATACGAAATACGAATATACAATGGCATGTGGCAAAGGGTAAGCTTTATTTTTTACCATAGCTGATATTATTTGTTGAGAGAGCAGCTTTATAAAAAAAACTGAAAATTAAAATTTCCTTCAGTGGCTACGACTGGCCTAAAGAGGCAACCATAACATTAATCAATTTATACGAGGAGCATCCCTGCCTTTACCTTCCAACCCACGGAGATTACCACAAATGGGGCTATTCGTAACAGAGCTCTTCAAGAGATAGCCACTGAATTTAATCGGCAAAAATTAACTAATCTAACAACAGAAAATATTTAAAAAAAATCCATGGGGTAAGGACACAGTTCTTAGCAGAAGCCCATAAAGTGAAAAAAAGCGAGGTATCTGAGGCATCTACTGATGGGGTTTACGAACCAAAACTGTGGTGTTTCGAGCACCTGAAATTTCTACAGCATGGAGCAGAGGTAGTTCAACAAGGGGAGTCAAATATGAGAGAAAGCACATCAAGTCAAGTGGAATTAGTTGACAAGGAAGTAAGTGTTTTATAAAGTTTGTCACCCATTGTAGATGTATGAGATATTGAGCAGCTGTGAAACTAAAAAAATAAACTGGTTATTTAAAATTGAAAAAAGACACATAAAATTAGTGGGACGACTTTACATAAACATTAACAAATAATCTTCTACTTATTTCAGGTGGAATGTGAAGTCATTGATGATGGGTATGTTCAGGTTAGGGATGAGGATATGGACATTGTTTTACCCACATCTCAGATTAAGTCCAGGGCTAGCATAAAGTCTCAATGTCCATCTACTTCAGGAACTTCAACACCAAAAAGTGACACAAGACCTTCAACAAGACCACTAAAGAGAAAAGATGAACAAGACAATATAAGTGCCCTGCTAACTACAGCTGTAACAACATTAGGAAATATGAACAATGATAACAGTCATCAACAAGCTGGAGGCAAATATTGTACATTTGTAAGGTAAATTGCTTCTTGAAAAATTAGTTTCTAAAAATGAAAAACACCATAGATTTTTTATAATTCACTTAAATTAAAATCCCATATTCATAAAATAAATACATTTTGATGACGACACCTTTTCCACATGTTTCAGAAAGATTAATATTGTTCCAGGTCAAATTTTATTCCATAAGAAAACATACACATACTAGAAAGACATCTCAATGTCATGTTGAAGTAAATATCACTTTCTAATGAGTGTGTTTTTTATAAATACATTTGATGCTTTCTGGAATATAATTGTCTGACATAATTCTAAATAAAATTCTGGTTATATCAAATATGGTGGAAGAGTGTAGTAGGGTTCTAATCAGCGATTATGATTCTTTACTGAAATAATAAAAGATCAAGAGTGCTGAGAAGAACTCTATGCATATTTCTTTATAACTATAACTGTTGTTTTGTACTTTCTTACAGATTTGTAGCAGAAGAACTAGAAGACATTGAAGACAAGGACATATTAAACGATGTTAAACAAGCAATCTTGGAATCAATTTTTAATGGGAAAAAAGACAAATGCAAAGGAGAAACACCTAATGTACTTATTTGATATATTTTTATTTCTTATTATTAAAATGTATAAGAATTGTGAAGAAAGTTTCATTTTAGAAAAAAGAATTGTACATTTTGCAAACATACTTGAAACTAAACTACACTAACACTACTAACTATTTAAAAACAGAGAATGAAATAAAATTAAAATAAATCATCCTGCCAAGGAACACTACCACATCCACTAAAATATTCTTTAAATTCTTCTCTTATACCAAGTGCTTCATTCTTTGGCCTGCCATAGTTCTGCCTGCTCAAACCAAAGACAAACCTGTACCTCTTGTCAATGTCTTCTTCTGGATTATTACCTAAATAAGCATTGTTTGTCTCATTCCTTAAGAAATTGTGAAGGGCACAGCATGCTTGTGTAACTATTTTTGCTTTTTCTGGTTTTAAGGGTGTAGTATTAAGCAATACCCTAAAACGGTTAGCTAAAATACCAAACGTATTTTCAACTACACGACGGGCCCTGCTTAATCTACAGTTGAAAATTCTTTGCTCTTTTGTCATGTTACGAAAAGGGTAGGGTTTTAGAATATGTGTAGACAGGGAAAAAGCAGCATCTGCAACTATCAAATAAGGTACTGGTTTATTTCTTACAGGTAATGGTTTGTCTTCGGGAACATTAAGTGTGTTCTCTTCAAGGGCTCTTGCCAGATCACTTTCCCAAAACACACCACCATCTGAAAGTCTTCCATTCATGCCTACATTTATATATGTAAAATTATAATTTGCATCGACCAAAGCAAGTGAAACTATACTATGAGTTTTCTTGTAATTAAAAAACGCAGATCCTTGGTCTTTTGGAGCTTTAATTGTGATGTGTTTTCCATCCAGAGCACCTATAATGTTCGGTGCATTCCACATGGTCTCAAATTTTTTTGAAATTTCCAACCATTCTGCAGCAGTTGTAGGAACCTGAAAAACAATCACATCAATTAATCAAGTATATTTTTGTCCTTAAAAGTAACTTACCTTTAAATATTCATCCTTCAATTCTTCATATATTGCTTGGCAAACTATTGGAATGAATAACGAAATAGTGCTTTCAGATATTCTATAATTGTACATTAAACTACGGAAACTTTTTCCTGTGGCTAGATATCTTAATGTAATTATTAATTCATCTCGGGCTGAAATAGTTTGCCAGGAAAGGACTTTTTCGTTATTCGGTGGGCAATTTTGGATAAGAGTTTTTCAAATGTATTCTTATCCATCCTTAGATAATTTGAAAATTATACAGTTACAGAGACGAACTTATGGCTCCAAAATTGTTTTCCGTTGTAAATGATTACCTTTTCGGGGACTCTAAATATAAGGAAAACATTATCCTCGATAATTTCTGCAATTCTAAGTGCAGTAGCGTTCCGAAGAGGAAAGAACAAGACCAATTAACTGGATAAGTCATTTACAGTTAATATGTACGAAAATCCGGAGGTTGATCTAGGCAATGGACCTATCAGATCCATACTAAGTACCTGGAATGGTCTTGTGGTGGGTCTATAAGGTCCTCCACTGCGACTCACAAGAGTCTATTGTGGTAGTTGGGGCAACACTGAGCATCAATCCTCTGGGAGCCTGTTGCTCAGGTTTCGTTTGAAGGGAAACTACACATCAACGAACACTACATCAGCTTTCATTTTTGGCCAATAGATGGCTTGAGTTAGGCGTCCTACAGTTTTGAAAACTCCCAAGTGTCCGCAGGTTGGAGGGTAGTGATGTTCTCTTATGATAGTATTTAGATTCTCCTTTGGTACGACCTTCAACCAATCCGAGGTGGATAATTCGGAGTGAGTTGGTTTTGCCAGTTTAAAAGTTCTTGATGTTCAAGTCTCTAGTCGGGGTACTTATCTGGTCTTTCCGAATCTTCTCCACTTGTCGGGCTTTGGGTCTTTGACGGGTTCGGTGGTGGTGTGTATGACCTCAATGCGGAGAACTGTCCAAGATAAAGCATCTGGAACGACTTTATCGGTTCCTTTCTGGTGAATTATCTTGAAGTCATGTTGTTGTAGTCGTACTGCCCATCTTTCAACTCGACCAACTTGATCTTCAAAGTTGTACAACCACTTCAAGCTATAATGATCGGTCTCTACAGTAAATCGAGAACCTTCAACGTGAGGGCGAAACTTCTCTACAGCATGTAGTACCGCCAGACTTTCCTTCTCGGGTGTACTATACTTTTGTTCCGCTTTAGTGACGGACCTATTAAAATACGCGATTACTTCTTCCCCATCGTCGAAGGTTTGCGATAAGGTTGCACCTATACCATAGTCACTCGCATCTGCCTGTATCACAAATGGCAAATCAAAATTTGGGCAAGTGAGGATAGGGGCGGAGACTTAGTGCTTTCCATCCTATGAAAACATTCTTACGCAGCAGAGCAGTGAGTGGTGCGATTATACTGGAGAAATTGGGTACAATTCGATTGTACCACGAGTCTAGTCCAATTACTTTGCGTATTTCGGTGGTGTTTTGGGGATCCGGAATATTCAAAATCGATTCTATCTTTTCAGGGTCCACAATGAATCCTGTTGAATTCACCACATACCCAAGGTATTTCAACTCAGGCTTGCAGGCACTTATCTTTATTCAAGGTCAGACCGGCGTCTTGTAACTTTTTGAGCACTTTCTCAAGATTTTCAAGGTGCTTCTAGAAGGTAGGAGTGCAAATAATGATATCGTCCAGATAAACAATAATATGCTGCTCTAGTTCAACTCCTACGACTCGATCTATAAAACGCTGGCACGTTGCCGGAGCATTGTGCAGTCCAAAAGGTAGTCGCTCAAACTGGAATAATCCTCGAGTAGGTACGACGAAAGCTGTAAGATGCTGTGAAGCTTTGGCAACTTTAATTTGCCAATACGCCGATTTAATATGGAGAGTTGTGAGGTATTTAGCATCTTGAAGATTGTCCAAGGTTTGTCCAACAAATGGTAGAGGGTACGCATGTCGCTCGCTGACTTCATTGAGTTTTTTATAATTAACACAGAAGCGATATGATCCATCTGACTTTTTCACGAGAACAATCGGAAATGCCCAAGGCGAATTAGATGGTTCTATGATATCATCCGCCAGCATCTTGTCTAATTCCATATTCACATAACGTTGTAAAGTAGGCGAAATTGGGTAGTGCCTTTGTTTTATGAGTGGCGAAGTTGTTTTAATTTCGTACGCAACTAGGTGAGTACAACCTAATTTCATCCCCATAGCCTTAAAAGTAGTATCCACCAAGGTATCAAACTGGGTCTTCTGCTCTACATTGAGATGCTCTAAAGATTGAATGGCTGTTATATGGTCAGTATCTGCTTTCTTGTCAGTCCCAAAAAACCATTGACCATAATATAAATCAGGTACAATACCCATTGACAACCAAAAACCAATCTAGGATACCGGAGTGTGGCAGGCCTGGTACTACGAGTACTTCCAAAATTTTCACCTTGTCCTGCAGTTGAATAGGAACAGTTATCGTACCTAGAACGTCACATTTAGAACCGTTGGCAACAACACAATTAGAAATAGAGGATGAACAATTGAGATTGTAACAATTTTTAAGTTGAGTCCAACCTAGATCACCTGAAACTGTTCGCTGACAACCTCTGTCTAAGAGTGCGAGAAACCTTTTCCCTGAAATATTAATTGACAAATAAGGACGACTATCATTTTCGGTGTGCGCCAGAACAAAATCTAATAGTACCATCATGGACGTTGACGAGTTATGGGAGCTCGAATTTACCAGCGAGGGGGGTCCGGACTGATTTAGTTCGGACCCGACTGCCGGTTTTTTGAACAGGAAGGACAGTTACTTGCCATGACATTATCACGATCGCATTTAAAGCAAAACTTCCGCTTGGGATCGGGACAGGAACGGAACTTGTGGGAATCCTCTCCGCAATTCCAAAAGTTTCGTAACCGTAACACCTAACCAAAGATTTCCCATCTTGATGCATAGCTATATTGGTATTCAAATATAAACTTACTTGTCTTTTCTTTCTCTAATTCCACTGATGTAGAGGGTGTTTCTAATTCAGCCAGTATTTATGGAGTTTCTATTGGCATAGAATGCACATCTGTAATACCTATAATAATTTATTAGAAAAAGTGGCTTCTATAATAAACCATACTACCTACCTCCTAAGAATAGAGTTGGGTATGCAGTTTTTGTCAACTCTCTTCGAAATCCTGATTTTTTAAACTCCTCTGTAAAATGGCGATGACAGATCCTATAATTGTCACTAAGTTGGACTAGTGTTTTGTCCCTTAATGCTGGATTGTTTATACTTGACAACCAAATAGTTGCCAGCTCAGGGTCTTGTGTAAACCGATGTTTTGTTTCAATTATTTCTCCGCTACCGACAAAACCATCAGGCGATGCAGCTAGAAATGGATCTTCACGATGGATCGATCAACCAGATTTCTCACAAATCTAATGGGTTAGATTTTTATATGCTTTTATAGCATCATTTTCGTACAGTAGTTCATGGTTAGTAGCTGGAGTATTTTTGTTTCGTTCTTGTGATATTTTCTTGATAATTTTGTTATAGGATGACAAATCTCGGACCTTCTAAATCCGCCGAAAATATGAAGAAGTAACCCTAATTTTCTTTTTTTCCAAACGTCACTGTAACTTTGTACAAGCTATTAATTTCTAACGCTGATTTTTTTTTGTGACAAAGATAGCTTATTTAAAAATATCAGATGAAAGATACAAACTGGAAGCGTTATTCATCACAAGTTTTCCGGGTCGAATGTGAAAGATTTGGCATATGACTGATTATTTCGATTAATTTTCGCATTGTTGATGGATCCAGCACTCATAGTTATCATATTGGACCCGTGGTGTTACCTATTCTAATGTTCCATGTCCACACTAAGAGCATTATCGGTAAATCAGGATCGTCTTCAGCAAAAACACATTTCTGTTAGTCCACTTACCATTTTTAAATATTTACCCGTAAAATGGAAGTCAGTTATTCTCTTTTTTTTAGCCCAACTCTCATCATTTGTGGCATTTAGATCTTTTTCATTTTTGTTTTCAATTTTGGTCTATTTGCTTTATTGTATATTTAATTTGCTTTCAGCATGCAATGCATCGCTCCATGATTTGCTTACAAAATTCCAATCTACGGTGTGGGTCATCCTCGTTCAGTTATTGAACTGAATTTATTTTGTATGGGTGCCATTTATGCTTTTTATTCAAATTTATCACTTAACTGGTGACACTACTTTCTGAAACATTAATGGTGACACGGAGACTAACAGACTCCGCAAAATAAAATCGTTATTTTATTAGAAAAGACTGATACATGTTATAGGAACTCTTTGATACAGGAAAAAATGAAAAAAGCTTTTTTTATATTAAACAAGTTCAAAATTTTACATCTTCTTACAAAAATCCTAAATACAAACAAAAAAACTGTTTTGAACTACCTTAAAGCATAACATAACAGAAAGTAAATACTGAATTGCAATATGAAGAATACCGAAAATTTGTGCACTGGGCAAAAAAATGTAATTTCGATCATTGTTCTTGAATCTTTAAGCAACAATTCTGTCAACACTTCTTTGAACACTTTAAAAAATAGCCATAGGCCAACGGCGTGTTCTACGACTGCATGTATATTTGGCACATTTTTCATCTAAGGTGTCTACCCCGCCTTTCGTGATGTTGTAGCAGAAATTTATTTCTGGTAGTCCATTTTCTGGGTCGATGGATTTATTGTGATGCATGATTGAGATGAGAACTACTGCTTTATTTTTTTTTGTGCGCGGCAGTATGGTCATGTCTTTGTAAATCCATACAAAGAATCAGCAACCTCTCGATTTCGACGGGGAAGAAAATCTGGAGGTATCTCCCTCTTATTCTTCCGTAATGTACCCACAAATGTGAGATTGTTTTTCTTCAAATGTGCAGCTAGTTCAATGAAACTGTACCAGTTGTCACATGTTAAATTTCTGTTTGTGTTGTAGAGATGTTTTACCAACCTTATGACTGCTTGTGTTGGTTTGGACAGTGTTCTTTTCTCTTTACTTAGACTTATGCCATCCGTGTCTTTTCCTGCATAAATATAGGCATTATGTAAATATCCAGTCCGAGCATCCGTTACACATTGGATTTTGATGCCGTATTTTTCTGGTTTGCTGGGTATATACATCTTGAAACGTCACCTTCCTCTAAAGCCCACTAGCATTTCATCAACACACACATTAGCACCAACTTCATAAGCGTTTCTTGCATTATTTACGAAAATATCAAATATTTCTTGAATTGCAGCTGCTGGGTTCTCTTTTTTTCTTCTCGATCACCAAAATTATCAAATCGGATGGCAGCCATCATAGTAAGGAATCGCTTTTGCGACATGACTGCTCTAAATATAGGTCTTCCTTTTCCATTGGTAGCAAAAAGACTGCGAACATCTTCATTGTTTGATTTGAATATTGAGCTATATAACAGCAATCCCAAAAAGGCTTTGATCTCTGTTTCATCAACATCGCTTTTTTGCAATTCTTATACTTTGGGCGAAGTGTGGTCAGTTTCTCATGCATTTTCTTTATTATAATGTCGTACATTTCTGAAGAAAAAAGTGCATCAAAATAGTATAATGGACTACTGGATTTTTGCACATGAGAACGTACTGATGGAAGAATAACTATATTATGAGCAGTACGAACGTACGAACGTTTTTTGTAGGTTCTTTTCTACTTCATTTGAATCTATTACGGCCATAATAATACCCAGCTTCTTTTTCCTCCTCCGCGTGCTCATAGGCTATTTCTTCGTTTTCCTCATCGATTTTTTGCTCGCTATCGGTTATATGGTCGCTAGGAGTTGGCTCCTGATCCTCTGATTCATCACTACTGAAGTCACTGTTCGCCTCATTATACCATTGTGTGCATATATCTTCAAAATCAGGATCAGCTAGCCGCACACTCTTGCGTAGCACCGCCATCAAGTCTATCGGACTCCACAACGGAAATATTTCGGAAATTAAAAATCGTTGCACACTTAAATCATCGTTTAGAATAATTTAGTTTTCGTCAGAAATTTCGCTTTGATTTGGCTACGGCAAATTGTCTCTTATATTTTTATCGGCATTTATAGAATTATAAAAGTTATGATAGTTCTTTGGAATTGTTAAATCTTTACACATTTTTTGCAGATCATTATATTTAGCAATCGCAATTGGCAACTGCTTATCATAGGCTTTTTTCAAGTTAACGTTTTTGGGTCTTCCACGACTTTTCATGATGTTAACTTGTTGAAATTCATCTCCAAAATTTTTTTTATAGGACATTACCACCACGGCATTAGTTTAAATGTATCGTAACCAGCAAACTTGTTGCCAGGGAATTTGGTTCAATTTATAGTTTTGTGTTCCAAAGGACTTGAAATCAAAGATGTCATCATAATTTATGAATCTGACTTCAAAAGGACGTGGGTGTGTTCGAGCACTTCTTATTATCTGAGCCCTTCGGGTTAAATAAATAAACCGGAATATATTTCAATTTCTGCTCGATTTTCGATTGGAGTGAATCACACTCCATCTCGGCATGTCCCGATTCAAAAAACTTGTGATGAATAATTTTTTAATTAGTGTGATCCGTAAGAAGTTTCAAGCACGTAGCAGCAAAATGCGAATTTTTTTGTTGCCCGCCACACCCGTCCGACATCATTCGAACCTCAGTAAAGTTTGGTTGATTGATAATGTTATTATAAATACTCGAGGATATTTCGTTTGACCCCCTTTTTCATGGGTTTCATCCCAAAGGAAACAGATTCCATCCTGATTTCCTAAGTTGTAGATAGTCAGGTTGTATGTAGCCTATTTTCGTAGGTAAAATATTTGTCCTGTTAGACCCTTTGGAGTCGTAAGCACTGCTTCGAGGTCAAAGTTAAATGACAGTACCTCTGAATTATTCTCAGCAATTTCTTTGTCTTCGTCTCGACTCACGAGCTAATTGTTTTCTTAGCATATGTTCGTGATGAACCTGTTCGTGTGTTTTTTTTCCTCTTCTGTCATATTTGTATATTTTAAGCACTTTTTGCACTGGTCCTTTTTGGGTTTATGGAACCCCAAGTTATAACTTCTAAAAACTCGTCGATACTTCTCGAAAGAAACTGGACGGACATTTAATTCTGAGCACTTTGATTTGTACAATTTTTGCATAATAGAGACGTTTAGTGAAGAGTCCAAGTACCTTTTGGTGCTAGAGGCCCGACAATAATGAGACTCCACGGCTGAAATTGAAAGAATGTGCTCACGAATCAGCAGTTCATCATTATCTTTCAATTTGTTGTGTGGGACATGTTTTCCACGTTTTTCCTTTTTTACTATGCCACTAGAAGAAAGCTTTTCCACAACTCCGCGCATAAATGCATCCGTCACATTTAGTGTAGCCATAAAAAAGGCCCGGCACATACTTGTCTTTTTTCTCCGTTAACGGTAAACAAGTAACTTATGGTGAACGTTCTTCATGAATTTTCAATGTTTCTAGTCACTCTCTTTTTCTTTTGTTTATCAATATGACTATTTAAGAAAATTCGCTGATCATCTACCGAAATCATTCCATGTAATTCTCTGTAAATTTTGAATCCGTTTTCCTCGTTGACAAAAGTGTCACATTTGTGGTTTGCTTTACCAGAACACGGGGATGGTAACATGGGACGTGCTGGTCTCCCTTTATTTTTAGAACAAACATAAGACTCTCCTTATATCTTTTCTGTTTCCTTATGTTTTTCTTCCAAGCGTTTATGTTTTTCTTCTTCCTCTTAGGGCCCTCGCCTTAAAAGAAAAAAAAATAGCTTTAGAATAATTGTATGTTTGCGTCATACCTTTCTAAATAACTTACTTGATTTATTTTCTTTCAATTCATTTTGATCCTCTGATTCTGATGTTGTATCGCTAGAGCTCGAACAAGTAGAGCAGGAAGAACTGCTACTAGCTGAGTCCTCTTCCGGATTATAGTTATCTGATGAAGAGTCAGAAAAGTTACTCTTTATCGCTAGTTCGTTATCGAACGTCGGTCCCCTATTGGAGGTGCCTGAAACATCTGCTAAAGATTGTGCTAAAACAAATTCTTTGTTGTATTTATCAGTAATGTAAAATTTTATGACAAAAAAGCAGTACCTTCTAGTTGGTTCTCTGAAACCGTTGGACACAGTATTCCTTCATTATCTGTTATAGAGGCAGAAACGTTTAATGTTCCGGGTCCATTTTTTTGTTTGGTGTCGCATTCGTCGCAATTTTCTTTGGGATCTAATAGAAAAATCCTACATTAGTATTTCTATCAGCCAATTACTAAAATTTTATTTCTATAATGGCATATTAACATCTACCTACCTCCTGTTCATGGTGTTTTGGTAAATTCCGACGTGACAGTCTCAAGTTATCAAATATTTTAGCTGTTTGGGCATTAATTTTTACACACAAAACTGAGAAATATTTAGTAGAAACAACACGAAAGTGTCACTTTCGCGATGTGCACGTCGCTGGTTAACTCATTAACTGCCGTGAAAGTGCACATCTCCTCTCCACCATCTCTTAGCCATCAATCACGTTCGTGGTCGTGGCATAGTATAAAGCCGCGTTGCCACGGGTAGAGTATCACGAACGTGAGCCACAGTCGTTGTTTCACGATTCAACTACTTCCATGACATGTTGTCGTGAGAAAGGTATACACAATAAGTGGTTATTTGCCAAAATGCAGTGCTTGATAGCAGACGCGTGCCAAGTAATGTGTGGAGTGATACCTGGCAGAATTTCAAAAGCCCTTTCAGCCAAAAAGAAAAAACATAGACGATGGTGGACAAGAAGATGGATTCTGCAAAGGGGTTGTATCTCTTTGGGTAACGAAATCTCTGAGTTTCCTGAAGATTTTAGAAACTTGCTAAGGATGTCTGAGCATCATTTTCAGTATTTATTAGGACTCGTCAGCCCCAAAATTCAAAAAAATGACACAAATATGAGGGAAGCTCTACCGGCCAAGTTAAAACTGGAAGTAGCTCTTCGATATTTAGCTACTGGGGACTCTTTTAAAAGCTTGGAATATTTATTTAGGGTCCCCAAATCATCGATAAGTAAATTCATAGAAGAGGTTATTGATGCAGTGTGTGATGCTTTAAAGGAATTTATTAAGGTAAGTTAAAAAATACAATTTTAATTAAAGTAGTCTAGTTTGCAAAATAAGTATATATTTTTCTAAATAAAATACAAAATATGGTAATTTTATCGCATATTGGTAATTAATAATTGCTTATTGCCGAAGACAACTCAGCGATGAAATCTTCATCCATATTTGTCTGTGAAAAAACAGAATCTTGGGTCGATGTATTCTCAACCGATGGTGGCCCATACCGAGTAGTTTTGGAGTCACTACTGTAATTTGAGTTTAGAGAATGCGGCTCGGTGTTTATGTGGGAAATCGACGACGGCGATGGTTCCAAAATCATAGAAATTATAGACGCTTGCAGTGGAAATGATCGATCTTGTGGTAAAGATAGCAAGAGAGACGCTACGTACCTCCCAAAATGATCGAAGCAATCTTCTGCCGGTGCCGGTGCAGAAATACTAGCAGCGCGTTTGGAAATATCATCTAGCTTTTCAATCGCAGAATTAATATCATTTCCAACAGGTGTCGAACATGACTTCTTTTTGCAAAATGCTATTGGAGTCGAAAGTTGAAGTTTTATTTTTGTTGGTTCGCTTAGGCATTCCCTCGATGGAGTTGGTTGCTCCTTCGATGTAGTTGGTTGGTCCTTGGATGTAGTTGGTTGATCTTCGTTGAATAATGGTTCTGACTCCATTACTTCTAGTGAAAGCGGCTCCTTATTTTCGGATTCAGTATTTTTTGCATTGCGTTTATTTACGAGATTCGGATCTTCCTGCAATATAGAAAAAAAACTGCCGTACTTAATGTGATTTGGTAAATTTCTTTTATAAAACTAAGCAAAATAAAGCAATTTTGTTCTAGGTGCCAACTGAAAAAAATCAATGGTTGGAGATAATAAATGGATTTGAAACGAAATGGAACTTTCCAAAATGCATTGGAGCCTTAGATGGCAAGCATATCGGTATTAGAGCGCCCCCTAAGACTGGATCTGATTATTTTAATTATAAACAATCCTTCAGTATAATTTTGATGGCTTTAGTTGACCATGACTATTGTTTCACATATATTGATGTAGGGGCGAAAGGGAGAGCATCAGATGGTGGTGTGTGGCGAAACTGTAGTTTCAACGAAGCTCTGCAGGCAGATGTGCTCAATATTCCCTCAGATGCCGTTATTGTCGCAGATGGTGCATTTCCGTTAACAACATTTTTACTTAAGCCTTACAGTAAAAGAAATTTATCTAGAGCAGAACGCATTTTCAACTATAGGCTGTCAAGAGCTAGGCGAATTTCTGAAAATGCTTTTGGTATACTGGTATCAAAATTTAGAATATTTGAAAGGCCAATTGCTGTAAGTTTACAAAAAGTTGATAAAATTGTAAAAACCTGTTGTTCAATACATAATTGGTTACGAAAAACTGGCAATTGTTACGTGCCACCTAGCTTAATTGATTGTGAGGATGAAAATTACAATGTAATTTTGGGAACATGGAGACAAGATGTAAGAAATTCAGCTTTAACAAACTTGAGTCTTACGACTCATGACAGGAATCCGAGTAGATTAGCATTAGCCAAAAGAGATGAATATTGCAACTACTTTAACAATGCAGGGGCAGTCAATTGGCAGTGGAACATGGTTGAAAACTAAATAATAAAAAGTCTTAACAGTGATTTTTTTTCAAATTTGTAATGACTATGATGTAGTTATAAACGCAAATAAAATCTTACCAAGTTTGAATGGGTTTCCCTTCCTTTTACATGCGGTCTGAGGAAAGAATCCATTAACTTGAACCACCTCACTTTAGGGATGTAAACATCATCCAAAGAACATCCAGACTTAATACTTTGTTGAATTTTTTTTAATTCTTGATAATAGGAGCTACGTAAATTCTTGAATTTCATAATTACATGGACGTCTGTGAAATCATCAATTGCCATCGCCGATGCAATCCTTTTAGCTGCGGCTGCACGTGCATTTCGATTTTTATAATCTTCTCTCGTAGGATCCCACAAGACCGGTTCATTTTGATAAAATTCCAGGAACTTTAGGGTCTCTGCATCATCATCAAATATTGGACGCCATGACAGACACAACCGTCCTCTTCGCCTGCTCACTATCGACTGCACGAAACAAAAATCAAACCGGTTTGATTTTCTCACGAACGAAATATTTTGGTTCGTGAAGGTTCGTTCTTCACGAACCTAAAGGTTGCCATGGGGAGTGGTACACGAAAGCGTGAATGACGTTCGTGATTCACTACCCGTGGCAACCCGGCTTAAAGCAATGACGGGGATATAATTAGTGGTGTACTGAGGTGAAAAATGAAAATTTTGCACATTCGTGGGTGTGGCATTGCACTGACGATATAATATTTGAGGTTTAAAAACTCTTGTAAGAGGTTACATTTTTGCTGCTCATTGTCTTTTTGAAAAATACCACATCATTCGTTTTTTATCAATTGACGTAACAAATGCTTTTTGTTCCTGGGCATTCTTCTTTTTCCAGTCATTTTTATCGGAGTCTTTGATCATATCTTCAAGCTTTTTGGTACCCTCAACAATTTGAAATAGACTACCTACCTAATTCGAATGACACCAGTTCGCTCAGGTATTTTGTTTCCCAAAGATTTCAAGTTTTTTTAGTTTTTTTTTATTCACGTCTGTTTTAATTTTTATGCACAGACCGGGTCTGGGCCCATAACCTAATGTTGTTATACAGGGTGTCCCAAATAAGAGTGACTGATTTTAAACATAAATGCCCAGCTTATCAATTGCTCCAAAGAGATGGGGTTTTCACTATTTTCACTAGTTTATTAAAGAGATTTTTTTAGGCTTGGCTGGCATTTCATCTCATCAACACAGGGTGTTTTACTAATGCTGGTCAAATTCAATGGGAAAAATATGTATTTTTTTCAATTGAACATCCTAAAATGTTTGATCTCATTCGAAAGAGCAATCATTCTCCTTTCAAAAAATGTATAGTTTTTTATCTTTTGTTCCATTAAAGGCTGATTCTCACTACACGTGCCAGGCACGGTCCAGTCACAGTCAAATCACGATCGCAATTTTTATAATGCATTCACACTGTCCGGTCAAAGACGATATGTACGGTCGAAATCTCCAGACAGTCATGTTTTCGCGAGATACATTAATGAGAATAGCCATTGTTTTGGATGAGGAAAAACAAATCTCACTTCCGACGCTTTCGACGATATTGGGTGCATCCTATCCTAAGGCAGCGCAAGAGAAAAGGAGAGTTTTCTGCTCTATATAAAGAGTTGATTGATGATGAAACAAAATTCCACAGTTATTTTAGGATGTCCCCTAACGAATTTCACCAATTACATGAAATTTTAAAAAGTGATTTGACCAAGCAGAACACCACGTTTCGGGAGTCTATTTCCTCTTTGGAGAAACTTGCTGTTTGTCTAAGGTGAGTAACTACATTGGGGAAATTTTCGTTCACTTTATTACCGGAGTATTTCTAAATTAAATGAATTCGGGGTTGTGTCAATTGAATAATGAAGTTTTAAAAGTGGTTGTGTAATTGAAAATAAATTTATTTTGGTATATTAATGTTTAACACCAGAAAACATATAGTGTTTGTCAAACTTAACACTCATCTTAACTTAAAAGTAATACCTAATACATGGAAATATGAAATATAATATTAAGTGGAAAAAGTTTCTAAGAATGAGGCAGCAGACGAAGCGTTTCTTGTACTGATGATGCAGCAGAAGATGGTCGGGTTGAAGTACTGGGGGATGCTGCAAAATATGATTGGTGTTGAATGGATGTAGTAGGTGGAATTGCAATACTATGTGTGAATTGTTGTTGAGTGAGCTGATAGTAGGTAGGTACTGATGACACCACAGAAGATGGTCGGGTTGTACTGTGGGATGGAGCAAAATCTGAATGGTGTTGAGTGGATCTGGAGGGTGGAATTGCAATACCATCTGTAAATTGTTGTTGTGGAGTGATCTGGTAGTTTGTAGGTTGATTCCAATATTGATCCATGTATTTGGCTTGAATTTCCGTGACAATTTGGAAAATTTTTTGTTTGGCCAAAAATTTATCATAGGGATTGAATTTATTCACTGTCATTCTGATGGAATCAAAAAACACGTCCATTTCAGATTTGGGTTCTTCCTTTTTCAATTTCTTCTCCTCCTCTAGGATGTGCTTCATTAGAGTACTGGAAGCAGTTTCTGTAGCAGCAACAGGGATTTTCCTTTTCCGTAACACCGAACTGGATGCTTTTGCTATTTGTGGCGTAAGTGGTGTAGGCGGCTCTGAGATTTGTGTAAGTGTATCATTTTCATCTTCTTCATCCGCAATAAATGAAGGATCTTCATTTTCGCCCGTTACTGAGGTTATTCTCACTTTGTCTTTCATGTAAGCTCTGAGAAACTCCATATGATCTTCGTATTTCCACTTCGTTTGGAAAGAGGCGGCCTGTCCGGTCTTTGTTTTTTGACCCCTGATGTGTTTTCGAAATTGCGCACGAAGCGATTCCCATCTTTGTTTGCATTTTCGGGGATCTAAAAAAAAACTTACATTGTTGAGACATATCTTATGCATGTCGTACCTATGAGATAATAGCAAATGCAAAATCGTACAATAATAACCTAAATATGGAGAAATAGTAATGAGTAGTACAAAATTTTTATTGTTCAGCTAATATTCGATTGCAACTTTTAATAGTATATGTCAGGTTGTTCTATTCACTCTTTTCTCTTTTTTTTTGAATTAAACATAAGTGTTTGTAATGATTCATTATTGATATATGGTAAAATTATATTTGTTTTAGATTTCTTGCAACCGGTGATTCATTCCAGACCATCTCATTTAGTTACCGCCTTGGTCATTCCACTGTTCATGCAACTGTACAAGAAGTGTGCAATGCAGTAATCCGTAAATTATTGGCTGTATGCATACCAACACCGCGTAGAAAAGACTGGGAGAAGACTGCTGAACAGTTTTGGACTACATGGAATTTCCCCAATTGTCTTGGGGCACTGGATGGCAAACATATAGAAATAACAGCTCCTTCTAACAGAGGATCGAACTATTTCAATTATAAGAAAACCTTTTCGGTAGTACTACTAGCATTGGTCGATGCCGATTATAAATTCATAGCGGTAGATATTGGCTCTTATGGGAAAAACAGTGATGGTGGTATTTTTTCTACATCGAGATTGGGGAAATCATTGAATAATGGCACTTTGGACATTCCGGACTGTAAAAACTTACCTGGAACGAATATTGAAGCACCGTACGTTATTGTAGGCGATTCAGCATTTCCCTTGAAAGCAAATTTATTGAGACCGTATCCAGAGTTACAAGTTCAAGGAGATGTGGAAAAACGAATTTTCAATTACCGTCTTTGTCGTGCTAGGCGTGTTGTAGAAAATGCCTTTGGTATTTTAGCACAAAGACTTAGACTGTATTTTAGGAAAATTAACTCGAAACCCAATTATATAGAAAATATTATCCTAACCACATGTATTTTGCATAATTTTTTGCGCAACGGTACTTCAGTTTTGTCAGAAAGCTCGTATTCAAGTGAACAGAATCAACCTATTTTTATGGCATTGCCTGGTATTGGTAACAATGCCCGACTAGAGGCATTTCAAGTCAGAGAAAAATTTACTGCCTTCTTCAACTCTGAAGTGGGTTCGGTGTCATGGCAAAATGATAAAATATAACATATAATGTGTAATATTGTACGTAGCTATTTAATAATAAATTCAAAAATTTGTTTATATGCTTACCTGTTTTTAATGTTTGCCCTATTTCATCCCACAATTTGTTTTTGTGGGGTGTATCCATATATTTTCTGTGGGACATATCGTATAATTCCTCATGTTCTCGAACCAATTCAATCATTTGCTCGTCCATTTTGCATGCGACTTGACCGGCGATCGCCGTTTCGTCATTCACACTGAACAGGCATGGTCAAGTCCGCCACGAGCGCGACGGTCTTTGATCGCCCCAGAAATGATCGTCACGATACTAGACCGCGGCTTGTCTTGACCGTCCCGTCCAATGTGAATTAAAGCATTGTTTTACATTGAATGTGATTCCAACGGTTTTGACTTATTATGCGTCAAACGGTCACAGCATGAGTTGATTTTAGGCATCAAAATACGTTCATATAAAACTACTAATTAAAAATGTACTACTACATGAAACTTCGGATATCTTTGTTGTTAATGAAACAAAAGATAGAAAACTATACATTTTTGGAAAGGAGAATAATTGCTCTTTCGAATGAGATCAAAAATTATAGGGTGTTCCATTGAAAAAAATACATATTTTCCCTTTTGAATTTGACCAGCATTAGTAAAACACCCTGTGTTGATGAGATGAAATGCCAGCCAAGCCTAAAAAAATCTCTTCAATAAACTAGTGAAAATAGTTCAAAGCCCATCTCTTTGGAGCAATTGATAAGCTGGGCATTTATGTTTAAAATCAGTCACTCTTATTTGGGACACCCTGTATCAGAACACACTGCATTTCTCTATTTTTTTATGAAAAAGTAGAAAGGTTTTACAAGTATTGAATTGACATGACTGCACACAAGTGCTTGAAATTTCGTTATTTTTTACTGTTGAGATAACCATAATTCTTCTTCTATATACAGGGTGGGGCAATCTTCTGACATCGGAGGATTACATTGTTGTGGTGAGAGATAAAACTTCATAGTTTTTTGTGAGAAAATACAGTTACTGAGGGCACATTTTGAAAATACTTTCGATTCTACAGGGTGTTCCAAAACCACGTAGCAGCACAAACTTACATTTTTTAAAATGGAACGTACTATTTTTAGTTTAAGAATCGAAAAGATATCACCGAGAGCGTTACAAAAATATAGCACTCTAATATATTATAAGGGTGTTTTACAAAGATATGGCCAATTATTAGCAAAAAAGACCTCCTCTTTAACACTCTGCAGAACAGTAAATTAAAATCAATCAACAGGTCTTTGTGTTCAAATGTCATACACATATCATTGGCTGTGCTCAGTATTAATTACTTTTTCATCGGTGGCTTCTTTAATACAGGGTGAAACAAAACGCAAATCCAGCAATATCTCAAAATTTTCAAATGAATCACCCTATAAGTCTTTTTACAATTTGTTAGTACAATTAATAAACTTTCAAACGATGTAGTAAACTTAGGGCATTAGTTAATGGAAAATCGTAGATATTTTATGATAATGGTCAAAAACAAGTATTTTACATACACAAATAAAATGGTATTAAATTTTTACATGCAACGTCTTGTAAATTTTAACATTTCTAAAGCATATATTTTAATCGTAATTTTGGATGCATCTACAATATCTAATGAATGAAATAAAATGTTTGCTAATACCGCAGGTACCTGGAATTACCAAAAATTTCATATTTATTCATGTTTCACTTTCAAGAATTGTTATTATAGGCTTGTTTGAGAATGGGCGAAACATAATCAAGCCATATTTTTGATTATATCAAGTGGGCTACTATCAAAATAGTACCTACTAATAAATGTCAAAGAAATATTGCTGTATTCTTCGTTTGTGTTTAGGAAGTTGATTCAAACACAATAGTTAACTTGTGGTTCCAACAAGATGGAGCATCTGTATATCAGAAATTTCACCGACAGGTGGATAGGACGTGGTGGACCAATTTCGTGACCTCCTCGATCTCCAGATCTCACACCGATGGATTTCTTTTTACGGGGATACATCAAGCAACTTGTGTATCAAACGTAACGCATTTTCCACAATAACTCCAGCTATGTTGGAAAGAGTAAGATCCTCGTTTTTGAAAATAATTGTATGGAAGTAAATGATCGCCATTTTGAACACTTAGCATAAAAATACTATACTTTTTATAGAATGTCAATGTTCATTTATGTAAATGTGAGTGTTCTTATAATGTTGGTTTTCATAATTGTTAGTTTTTCAAAAATAGAAAAAGTTGGAAAATAAATTACAAGCTTGCATTTTACATAACTAAGATATACTGTTTGTGGTGACTTGAGATATTGCTTGATTTGCGTTTTGTTTCACCCTGTATTAAAGAAGCCACCAATGAAAAAAGTAATTGATACTGAGCACAGCCAATGATGTGTGCATGACATTTGAACACAAAGACCTGTTGATTTATTTTAATTTACTGTTCTGCAGAGTGTTGAAGAGGAGGTCTTTTTTGCTAATAATTGGCCATATCTTTGTAAAACACCCTTATAATATAGTAGAGTGCTATATTTTTGTAACGCTCTCGGTGAGATCTTTTCGATTCTTAAATAAAATATAGTTCGTTCCATTAAAAAAAAATGTAAGTTTGTGCTGCTACGTGGTTTTGGAACACCCTGTAGAATCGAAAGTATTTTCAAAATGTGCTCTCAGTAACTGTATTAGCTCACACAAAACTATAAAGTTCTATCTATCACCACAACGATGTAATCCTCCGATGTCAGAAGATTGCCCCACCCTGTATAACCCACTATGTGCCTTGTCACAGCTACATTCAGATAACACATCTATAGTCCTAGATGGTGTGACGCCATCCATGAACATGAAGCATACCCAGAACAACTGCCAAGTCATTTTTTCGAACCAAAAGACTGTAAATTAACAAAATCTGTTTCTTAAAAACTTGCGTATTTGTTTTGATAACTTCCAAGATGTGAAAATTGTATTGGATTGCACGGAAATTCATGTTCAAACCCAAAAAGGCTTAGGTTACAGAATAAGATTTCATTCCCAATATAAATGTATGACTGCAGTGTCTTCAGGGGGTTTAATTGCATTATTAGATCCCAATAGAGACGCAGTCATGGTTGACATGGGATTTAAGATTGAAGAAATTTGCTACAATCATAAAGTAAAAGCTTAAAGGAAGTATAAAAATAAATGAAATAAAAATTAACCAATCAATATTATTCACATTAGATGTTCGAATTGTAGTCCACCTGCTGCAACACACATATCGAATCGTGTCAAAAGATTTGGCATTTTTTGTTTTTTCACATTTTCACTAAAATGTATCCATTGAAGAAAGAGCTTCAATCACAAAAATGTTTCTATTATACGTGCCTCCACGAACTCCGTTTTGTGAATTTTTTGGTATTTAATTTTTAAAACACTATCTTTTGTTTTTCGAAATTGAGATTCGTAGAGGAATACAATATTATCTTTTAAAATGCCTAATCCAGGTTGGCATGATTTGACCTGTCAGATCAATAATTATTATTATTGACGTTTTGAATAAAAGTATTAGCTCAGTAATAATCATACGTGTTGTAAAAAAATTGTGTGTAACATTTCAATATGCCTTATTTATTTTCGCCTGAGCGATGAGGCTAGATTTCACAATAATGGTGGAGCCAACCGTCAAAATTTTAATTATTGGTCTCCCGTGAGCCCACATTGGATGATGGACACAAGATTTCAAAATATTTGGGGTATAAATGTGTGGTGCGGTTTATTCAATGGCCGTGTTATAGGTCCTTACTTTTCAACGGCACTCTAACAGGTATTGGATATTTAGATTTTTTAGAAAACATACTTCCCGATTTGCTAGAAGATATTTCTCTTAATGAACGTCAAGAAATGTGGTGGCAACAAGATGGAGCTCCTCTACACATTGCGATAACGTCTGGATAAAAACAACTCTCCAGAAATTATGTGGGCGGCACGTTCTCCTGATTTGTCACCTCTTGACCTTACTTTTTGGGAGTGATGAAAGATATTGTTTATCAATGAAAACCGAAAAATGTAAACGAATTAAATGAAAATATAAGACAAGCAATTCGACAAATTACTCCTGCAATTATTGAAGCCACATGTACAAGAAATGCATTAGAAATGTGAGTTGCAGCAGATGGACTACAATTCGAACATTCAATGTAAATAATATTAATTAGTTAATTGTTATCTTCATTTATTTTTTTCATTCAATTATTATTACATTTATTTTCATAGTTCCTTCAAGCTTTAAGGCTTTTTTATTAATTTGACAAAAATAAACTGATATTTTCTTGATTACTTAAGAAACCGATTTTATTTTTGAAAAATGTATTGAATAGACGATGGAAGGCCACATCCGAAATTATAAAAAAATGTACAGGGTGCTATTGAAAAATTTAAATTTAGGGGTTGTTACTAAGGGATAAATATTTAGGGGATAATTTTCTCTACGCCATATTAAAGTGTATTAGAAATGGATTAGATCAGTTTTTGTCCCATTCGAAAATCTCTATTCCTTTAAGAGATATAGCCTGGATAAATTAGTCTGGGACACCCTGTATATCAAACATTTTCAATATAGTATGCAAATTGAATTTGGTGCCTTTTTCACATCTATTTTTCGTGGTTTACACATAGACACTAATTTTTCAGTTGCGTTCTGCAGTTATTATTTTAAAGCAAAACTTTGTGGATGAAACTGAAACAAATTAAAACTTTGATAGTTTATTGTTCACAACAAATCAAACTTTTTAGTTCTTCTTTAAAGTGGTTAACATATTGAAAGTAAAATCAAAATCAAACTTGATTTCCATAATTAAAACACTGTCATCATAAGATGCATATAAAATATGTTTTAAATTCAAAATAGCCATGCCCATTTGTATTTGTGCATAATATTTTCCAATTTATATTTTCCAGAAAAATATGTTTTATGTTGGGTATTGTGTCCCAAACAGTTTTTGCTTTTCCTAAAAAAAATTATATACCCACTTGTATTTCTTAAATAAATGATTTTACCTTCAAAAACGCATTTCATTCTTGAAATATATATAGGGGCTTATTCTTATCAAAAATAACTCCATCGGGAAAGTAGCCTAGCCATCTATTTGCTGCTGAGATAACGAATCCACACTGCACAAATTTCATGTGAGATATTGTTACAAATATTTCTCTGGCAGTACGTTCATATTGTATTCCATGTTTGACATATTTATTTGTAAATGGAACCGGACAAAAGTATAAATGTGGGTATAAATTTCATAACAGCGCCTACCTGTTATTCTATAGTTTCTAATTTTTTTCCTAGATCATCACTACATGGATTAGCCAACACTTGTGTACAACAATCTTTTTGAAGGTTATTACTAACTGACGCCAAGTACATCATCATAATTGATTCGTAGGAGTTTCTTAAAATCTGTCAAATGGTATCATTAATTTTGTCAATTCCATGTATATCTACTTCCTCTACATAAAATAGTGATTGAATTGAATTTAAGTCTTCAAATAATTATAAACCTGTGCCTGACAATAGCTGAATCTAGCAGTAACTTGCAAAAAGAGTTCAAGATATCACCATCATCTAGAGAAACACTGACCTTTGACCACTGACACTTTTTATCAGTTTCAGATATATACTCCAGTGACTCAGCATCCTCCCTAAAACAGAAAAAGGAAAGCAGAAACAAGAAAAAGTAAACTATTAAATTATTCATATATTGTTCAAAATCACTCTTGCACGATTGCGCTTTTTTTTGGACTTATATACACCTTATACATTTGATGAGTGAGGCAGACACATGTTTATATCTGCGACTATTTCCAGCTTTGCAGGAACATAACATGTACTCAATTTTAATGCAAATGGAATTTGATATTTTTCCTGATATTTCGTGAGGAGTAGAATCCAAGGAACTAGATTGAAAACACTATTGACTTCCGATTTTCCTGCCAAAATCAAATGTCCTGTGTTATAGCTCCTATTTCCCAAAAGGGTTGAAAAGGGTGGATATAAAGTAACTATACCCCACAAGAAATGAAAAGGTGCTGGGAAATATTACCGACTTCTCGTTCACGTAGATTGGATGGGTAAAATATTTCACATCTACTGGTGGGTTAGTCTGTGATCGGAAAGGTGTCTTACTCTATGGTTAGGAGGACCATCGAGCTACTCGGTAGGCGTAAAAATTATGTATTAGGCAATCCAGAGCACGTGACCTAATAGGGCAAACAATTTGGACAGATAGGTTAGTTTTGTATTGTCTATTCAGTCATGAGCAGTGCTCAAGACAGTCGAATTTATTAGTATATTTTGCTTCAATTTAGTACATTTTATTAGTGTTTAGTATATTGTTCATTTGATTAGTATTTTTTATTCAGAATATATCACTTTTCTTAGTTTTTATAAATATTGTTATTGAAAAAAACTGAACAAAATGCCTGTTACATACAGCCTGATATTTGATTTTTGATTCTGTTAAATCATCTCTATTGATTGCTGCTAACCACATTTCTCTACGCTTCTTACTTAATCCATTATTGTGCACCAAAAATGTGTTCTTTAAAACAGCTGGGACCTTGAAAAAGCTTACTTGGTCTCGGTTTGAACGGCTCCCACAACCGACTACAATACAAGTTGTTGGCATTTTGAAGTAGGCGTTTCACTCCTGAAATCCATAAGCGTAAAAGTTACATACTGCAGGTGATATCTTCCAATTCAAGCAAGTGAAATTCTAATGCCAGCAATCTCAAAAAAGTTTCACTTTCATTATATTATTGTATATGTTTTAGTCAGTGTATACTTACCCGTAAATATTAAATAATAATTCTTGATAGTCTAAAAACCACTAACAAAAAAATAATGTTCTTATATAGGTACACAACCAAAAATTGGTCCTAAATTGATATACCCAGCTTAAAAGTTTTACAAAACTGAACTTTTTATTGTATATTATTAGTATAAAGACACCAAAGCAAAATAAAAGAACCTTTCTCCAAAATAAACACTTATGTATACCAAAATCCACGGTCTACAATGTATTAAATCACATTTGTTTGCCCCGTGTCGCCACATTGAATTTTATTTGACAGGTCACTGGATTGCCTAATTCAAGACAAAGGCAAATGACAGCGCTTGGCTTGTCTTTTTACAACAAGTGATCTGAATAACTGTTTATCAGTATTATTCTATCTCTGAAGTGAAGTTTAATATATATTTAGAATTTAAAGAAAGTTCCCGCAAAAGTATACTACAGGGATTACATGGACTTCCTGGTGCTTATAAAGTTTAACTAATGCCCGTATTTATAGTTAGTGCTCAAGTCACCCTCGATGCTTAAGGTCGATTTCGCGCCATATTCGTGTTTTATAAACCAACCTTGAGTACGAGTTCGTGCTTGAGATCGTGAAAACAGCTACTCTGCCTCAAGGTTGGTCTCGACCTATCTTGAGCACGGGTTCACAACCTAACTTTGATCTTTACATTAACGTTTGAGTACCCACTTTTTTTGTTGTAATATTTTTGTTAAAATTTTGTGATTAAAATAAAAATGTGCCAATAAATTGAGGAATATTTAGAACACATTGATATTATTGAAGAAAATCGTCAGGAACGCATACGAAAGCGCTATATACGTGATATGGTAAATCCAATGTAATTTTTTAACGAAAGTGATTTTAGAAAGCGCTATCGATTCTATAAAGACATTGTGGCAGATAGGATTCTACCTCTCGTCATTACAGGCCTACAGAAGGAAAACAATCGTGGTTTACCCATACCCCCAATTTTGCAAGTATCAACTTGTTTACGATTTTATGCTACCTGTAATTTTCAGGTTATATCTGGTGATTTGCGTGGTATTAGCCAACCCACAATTAGCGTAGTTATTAAAAAGGTATCCATATTGATAGCTGGACGTTTGGGTGTTTTTGTAAGATTTCCCAATACTGATCACGGCTTTCGGAGAAACATTACCGATTTTTATGGAGTCGCTAATTTTCCAAACGTTTCTGGATGTATTGATTGTACTCCCATCAAAATATCAAACCTTAGTGGAAATAATGGGGAAGAATTTCGAAATAGAAAGGGTTTTTTTTTCATTAAATGTGCAGGTTGTTTCAAGAAGAGAAATCGTGGATATTTTTGTTCGCAATCCAGGATCAAGCCATGATAGTCTAATATTTGACCGCAGGTCCCTGATTCTCGAGTTCAAGAGAAAAGGAACATTCACTTCACCAAAATGAACATTCCGATCCGCCAACGTTCACGCGGTACTCTAAAATCTATTTCTTGAGCACTAGTGATGTGAAACGTCATGCGGATGATTAATGCTATGCTGCTAGATATTTTATAGCTAAAGCACACCATTTGAAAGAAAGAAGAAGAAAAAATTATGATGAAAATCATAGAAAAAGTATATATGGATACTTTTTCTATGATTGAAATGCAAGTAAGAAGAAGCACCTGTTAACATAACCAAAGTTTGTACTTCGGCGGGTATTAATTTTTGTTTGTGTTTTTGACTTCTGTATTTTGTGTGATTTGGCTGTGAAAAAAGTGGAAGAGTGATAAAGTTTATCGACATTGGATATGGTAAAAAGCTGTTAACAACTATTATCGGTTCAACTCATTTCAATTCTTATGTGTTCATTTTAGATGGAAATAGAGGGAGAAAAAAGCGTTTAGCTCCTATTGTGCAGCAGCAAAAGGAGATTTTATCTTAGTTTATGGAGAACAATGAAGAATTGAGTACAGGGAGATTCACAAGTGAATTCACCAAGAAAAGAGCGCAGGAATTATGGCAGGAAGTTACAGACCTTGTAAATGCTGTGCCGGGGGCTCAACAAAAAAATTGGGCCCAATGGAGGAAGGTAAGTATAGGGTCTTTATAATAAACTCAAAAAATTTGCTATAGCTATTAATAATATCGGATGAAACCCTTTATATATGGCCAATATGATTGGCCTTTTTTTTGAAGACATATAATTATTATTTACATTATAATAATTTCAAATTATCTTGATAAACATTTCCATTTTCTTATCATTTTGTTTTAGACCTGGCAAGATTTGAAAAAAATGTTATGGCTAAAGTGGTAGCCAATAAAAGACATGCTACTGGCACAGGAGGTGGCCCAGTTAAAATAATTAAAATTGATTACACTGAGGCCAAAATCCTAAATTTAAAATCACCAAATGCCACTTTTGACCAACACCTGTAATTAATTTTGAATATGTAAGTTTTATCAAGGATTAGTGAAAATATGTGTTGAATTTCTAGTGGCAAAATAGTTAATTTTGTACCAAGAGCGTAAAACAGACTTTTACGCCCGCAGCTGAAAGTTGTTCAACACTCAGCTGAGAGTCTAAAAGTGCTTTACACCCTTGGTACACACATCATTTGTTAGTACAGTTGAAATTATTGATTATGCATTTTCTGTAGTTATTTTTTTCTCAATTTTTGTATATAACTGGTATATCATATTTTTTGCTGATGCCTCTATCAAGCTCAAATTGATTAAATTACTTCAAGTAACCAAACAAATTATAACTATGGTTGTCAAATAACTTGTGTTACTTTTTCACCCTATGAATTTTATGTATTGTATTGCACTCCTAGTCATACAAGAATATATTTTTTTCAGGTAAATATAGGCAGTCGATGCTTGATAACATAATGTTTGGTTTAATCCAGCAAAATAAATTACAAGAATAAGTAATCAACTTCTAATGAGTATAGTTAATTTTCAGGGATCTGATGGTTTAAATTCAGGTTTGGCAAACATTGAAACAAGGTTAAAGGTAGAAACAATAGTTGATGAAATTCCCAAGGTGTCAAATTTAGAATCACCAGCCGAGTATATAGAGATTAATGATATAAGTGTCATAAACCAGGCAGAGGAAAAGACTGAGGATTATTTAGTAAGTTTGTGTCTAAATATTTCATTATATTTTATTGCTTTTCAGCTTAAAAGAAAGCATTTTATTCAATTGTATTAATTTCATATGCATAAAAGAACAGGCACCTTCAAACCTACACCCAGGAAACATACTAAGACTAGAAGGCTGGAACAATCCACTCAAATATCAGAGAGATTAGTGAAAGTTGAAGAGGAGACAAAACTTGCTCTCATTAAATATTTTAAGACAAAAACAAATTATTTCGAGTGGAGAAAAACATAATAGCAGCAAAAACTAGAAGATGCAAAAAAGATGCATCTTTTGCAAACTAACATTTTAGAAGGAATAAGGGACATTAAAAATACTGTTCTACAAATAAGTATCGATTCAAGTTTATGAGTGTATTAAATTTGATTTAAAATAAAACTACAACCTTTGCAAATTTTGTTTGATTTATGATAGCTAGTTACAAATACATAATAGAATCCACTGTTTGCATTTGGACCCTTACTTGGTGCCACTGTTGTGAGTGTAACTAACTGTTTTTGAATAATTCCACCATATATTGAAAAAATGATCAGAATGACGATAATACGCCAATACAAACAAGTGACAATTTTTTATAATTTTTTCAATTTATTGTGAAATTATTTAAAAACGGTTAGTTTCCTTCATAACAGTAAATACATAATATATAATATGTTAGTTATTTAAAACTGAACAGTGTGTATGCACAGGTATTAGAGAATAGTACAGGTTTATGATTATATTATATATAGCAAAATTGTGATAGAAATTATAGGACTACTTTGAAGTAAAAGTAAAGTGGAGTGAAGTAGCTTCAATATTTAAACAGCAAAATGTGTTGCAGCAATGTGCCTCTGCATTCTTCTTGCCAAAGCTAAATCTGGATTGATTCCACGAGGTAAATCTTCTAGCAAATTTTCTTCTCTATAAATACCAAAATCAACTTCTTCAATATCCTTACCCGGTTCAGGTATATTGGCCTCCAAGCACATAATGTGAAGAACAACACATGCATTAATTATCTTCGATGCTCGATTAGGTTGATAGTGTAAGACTCTGTGTTTAAGTAAGCATCAAAATCTATTTTTAAGGACCCCATTACACCGTTCTATTCCACATCTTATTGTTTTTAGTTAAATGTCAAATCTTTCCTCTGCTGCAGTAGTTGGGGGTGAATCTAAAGGTGTTAGTCACCAAGGTCGGAGAGTGTAGCCTATAATACAGTAATTATATTAAATAGGTATATACTTAAACTCAATTGGTTTATTCTACGGTGCTCATACTTGCATATAATTAATGATATTTCAAAATATGAAAGTGTATTTGAAAATGGACATAACTATTATACAAAATCATTTCTAAATCCATAGTTTGAATACCAATTAGTAGATATTACAATGTAGTAATTCTCAATAAACTTACCTGAATCTCCTAGAAGGTAGAATTGATTATTGGGATTATTTTGGTACATTTGCTCCATTATCTGAGAAATGTTTGATTGTTTCCAGATATGAATATCATTGGAGCTTCCTGGAAATTTGGCATCAACAATAAGGATTCTCAAATTTTCATCACATATCTAAAAAATATATAAGTAAAAATTATGACTATGAGCTAAACATGTGATTTTAAAAACAATAGACCTATTCAAAACATACTAACTACTTACCAGCTGAACATTAATTGAATGGTAATTTTTTCTATTTACATACACATGTTCTGGGTATTCTGGTCCAGATGGTGTTGCAATAGCTACATGGGTACAATCAATAATTCCCACCACTCCTGGAAACTGGTACTTTTCATAAAACCTAAAAACTCGATGTTATCATGTGTTCTAGTCTAGGGGAGCACAAATTATTCATACCTTCTTCGTAAAGTCTCCATCTCTTGGAAATTTCACCCATTCATTTAAAATTATTTCTTGGTTGAGAGCATCTGTAACCTCTGTAATACATCGAGACACACTTGGTTGGATTATGACGGAAAAAACAGCCCGTTATTTCTTGATAGCTGCCAGTAGCGTAAAACCTAAGAGTCACAAGTACCTATAAATTTATGAATATGTAGGTTGATAAACAATAAAATATCAAAATGCTAATTATCAAAAAGAATATTTCAACTCCATAAAATATAAAATACACACTATTGCAAACAAAATAATATACATATTATACCTCAACACCAGTTATAAATTTGAAAGTTTGAAATTTTTGGATACACTGCTTTAAATTTATTTAAAGGTAAGTAGGTACATAGGTCCAAACATTAACTGAGAAAGTTATTTAGTAGTTATTTAGTAATAAGTCTTTAGGTAAGCTCCTTGTTTAATCTAAACAACTTAATGAACTTTCCATTATCCAAGGCCATGGCATCTAAAGCTTTATACATTCGTCGTGAATTATGCTCGTTTAGATCTTCTACATCTTAAAGCAGTAATAATCATAACTAGCCTAAATTAAAAAATAAATAATGTACTTACCTTGAAGATTATTAAGAACAATCCCATAAAGTCCGGCCCTTCCCTCCATCGTCGATCAAAATTTTTGAACCAAGTAATCTACTTCTACTCGTATTTAAAAACAATTAAAAGGTAATATCCAAAGTAAATTTTTCAAACAAGAAACCAGCCAAATTAAGGTTATCTTAATTTCCCAACGTCAAAATCACAGCACATATGTGTGCTGTGGTCAAAATAATTTACACGAACACCCAGGAACGCTCCGTTCCCTTAAATATTAGTAGTAGAAACTACTTCTCTCGAAAATCGGTGATGTGAACTGTCACATCTATTCAAGAATATGATTTAGACACTTTCGAGAGAACTCCGCCCACTTTTCTCATGAGAACATAAATCCTTCGTTTCAAGTATCTGGGCCCAGTTCTGTTAGAGCTAGAATGGAAAGGGGTGAAATTCCAGGTTTACTTATCAGGGACAGTGGATATGCAAGTAGGCACTACCTACTGACCCCTGTATTACAACCAGGTATTCATTTTTTTGAACTTCATAGGAGTCAATTGGTAATTTGTTGGTGTAAATTGTAGGTAATGACCAGAAATCCGATATAACATACTATAAGTTATATAAGAACAAGAAATGTTGCCGAAAGGTTATTCAGAACATGGAAAAGACGGTTTCCATGTCTTCAACGAGGTCTTCGAACCAAATTGAATACATCTGTAGCAATTATATGTGCGACAGCTGTACTATATAATATAGGTTTGAATGAAAATGGAGATGATTTTTATATTATTGATAACCTAGAAATAGATGGAAATGTACATAATTTTGAACGAGGATTAAACTTTTGGAGACATTTCATTCAACAACATTTTACAAGTTAATACCGTTCACCATAATACCATTTTTTTACTGTTTGTTACTTTTGTGAGCTGATTTATTGAAACGCAATTGTCATTTTACTTTATAATAAAATAGGTTTTTACTCTAGTTATCCCCAGACAACTCGGAAAGAGTATGTATCTACTGAACACAAGGAGTTTCCCTTCCTTTGAAACATTTTTTTCATTTAACATTCCATCCCTTATAACGATAATGCACATTTTGTTAAAAACAAAAGTTATGCAAAAAAATACACATATAAAATAATATGATCAATTTATTTCAAAAAAACATTTGAAGCATCCATAACTATGAAATGAAAATCAAACATTCATACATAATAAATAAAAATATCCACACACACATGAAAAAATATACCACCACCTAAATTTATCAATTAATAACAGAAAACCTGTGAAAATGGAAAATATGCCAAGCTCAATTCAAAACAAAAAAAAAATCAGCTCATTTTTAATATATTCGGCCGTATGTCGCTCATGACACTCA
>CAJUYG010002202.1:27748-51857 GCA_910591675.1 Galerucella calmariensis | reverse complement strand
GCAATGTATTTTTCACACCTTGATTTGTCACAAGGGTATTACCAAATCGAACTAGACCCTTCTAGTCGACCATTTACAGCTTTTAGTACCGACAAAGGTCAATTTCAAATGAAACGTCTACCGATGGGATTAAAAATAAGTCCTAGTTCTTTTTCTCGTGCTATGAAAGTAGCAATGGCAGGTCTAAATTACGAGTGTACTTTTATTTATCTAGATGATTTAATTGTATTCGACCCAAAATTCAACTACTCACAACAGAAATTTAGTAAAGGTTTTACAAAGATTAAGAAAGGTAAATTTAAAATTGAATCCAAATAAATGTGAATTTTTGAAGAAGGAACTTTAATATTTGGGGAATGTAATTTTGGCTGAAGGTATTTACCCATGTCCTTCAAAAGTTGAAGCTATCGAAAAATATCCGATATCAAACGATGCAAATGCTGTAAAGCGATTTGTGGCATTTGTAAATTATTAAAAGAGATATATTAAAAACTTTGCTGAAATTTCTGCACCGGTGAATGCCTTAACGAGAAAGGGAATACCTTTTGTTTGGACAGATGAATGTCAAGAATCTTTTGATACATCAAGATGTTATTTAAGAAATCCAGAGGTGCTACAATATCCAAATTCTTCTCCTGAGAATAAATTTATTTTAAAAACAGACGCATCAGGTGTAGCAATCGGGGCAGTTCTATCTAATGGGGATGACAGACCAATTGCATACGCCAGCAGAATGCTAAATAAAGCTGAGAGAAATTACCCAACTATACAAAAAGAATTATTAACCATTGTTTGGGCGGTAAAGCATTTTAGACCGTATTTATATCTAAGACAGTTTGAAATATACACCGATCACAGACTATTAATTTATTTATTTAATATGGTTAATCCTTGTAGTAGGTGAACTAGATTTAGATTAGCGTTAGCGGAATATGATTTTGTCGTAAAGTATATACGAGGAACAGAAAATGTTACTAGAGATGCTCTATCGAGAATAGAGATCTCTTCTGGTAATTTGAAAGAAATGAACGAAGTTATAGATGCAACAAATTACGTCATGACAAGAGCTCAGACAAAAAATTCCGAAGGTAATGTTAGAAACTCTACAAATGAAAGGACTGATTACCCTGGAATTGTTGAGTTGATAAAACCACCAAAGAATTGTTTTGAACTGAGGCCTGTAAAGACCGAGGAATTTAATAGCTTAATGAAAGGGAGAATTTAATATGTATAAAAGATTTAAATATTGTTCATATACTTCAGGACCCTCGATTAGCGATAGACTTAGGTACTACGTTGAGAGATCTGAAGACAGTTATGGAAATATAAAATTCCAGAATTAATTATATATAAAAATCAGGAGTGCGCACTAATCCTGGAAAATATTTTAAAATTCTCAAACCTACTAAAAAAGCTAGGTATAAAAATATCCGTTGTAAAAGGTGTGAAGAATATTAATGATAAAGGAACCAGACAAATCATTTTGAATGATTACCACATTTTACTAACGGGAGGTCACGCCGGTATAAGTAGAATGGTTAATAATATAAGAAAATCATATTCTTGGCCAGGTTTACACAGGGACGTTGAACGGTTTATCAAGAAATGTGAAGATTGTCAACGCTATAAGCATTCTTAACCTCATAAACAACCCATGGAACTCACAACCACAGCAAGGTACGGATTTCAAAAAATTCATTTAGATCTCGTTGGTCCATTGGAAGAGGATTCGGAAAGTAACCGATATATCCTAACCTTACAATGTGATCTAAGTGAATTTGTTGAATTCTACCCTTTGAAAAATAAAGAAGCCACTACGGTTGCAAAGTCATTTGTGGAAAATTTTATTTTGAGGTATGGTATTCCCCAAGGAATCCTCACGGATAAGGGCACTGAATTTATGTGGAGTATATTCAAGGAGACATGTAATCTTCTAAAAATTAATCAATTTAATTTTCTTCAGAGTATATCAAAAGAATTTTTATTTTGGTCACTACAATAAAAATTCTTTCTTCAACCCCTGGGAGGTGAGATGATATAGTATTAAGAATTTATTTTTCATTTAAAATAAAAGTTTTATATTACAATGCTAACTATATTTATAGGGTGAGCGACCCGAGTGCCATGTCATGTGGCTCAGGTTCACATCAGGAAATTGATTGCAATAAAATATTATTTTGTAATATGTATGTGTCAATACGTCTATGATGAATATCGAGAAATGGGTAATGCTGTGTAAGCAGCATGTGCCGATTAGCAAACAGGAAATACGTTGGGCTATTCTCGATATTCAAGGAATATATTTGAGGTAGTAATAAAGTTAAATCGATATAGTTAACTTGTTTTTCAATTATATACCCTCTATGGTCTAACCTTGGAAGAACCAACAAGAGTACACATATTACATCATTACAAAAGTAGGAAAGAAGAAATTGGGTATATATTGACAGTGAGCTGTTCGCATTTACTTTTGGTTTATGAAAAAAGACAATAGGTTCAATGAATATAAATATACATTGGAAATAATGATATATTTTTCTTATTTGTGTATTTCACTTGTATTGAGATTATCTTGACAACAAAAATAATATTCTTTATGTCTCAGTACAATATGGTACAAACACGATTCATCTAAATACTAGCTCCATAATTATTTATAAAATTCAGACATACTAACGCGAATAAAAATGGTAAATAAACCTTCAACCAACCAAAAGCACACCCTTACTATATTAATTTCTCCAACTTCAACAAGTAAACGACAGTGATGGATGTTAAAATAGTGTCAACATATTATTATTCATTTATCATGAACAAGCTGGAGCATACATACGGTAATCATCTACAACTGCACACATTGAGACTAGTGACCTATCTATGAGTTGCATAATTTCAATACATTTTTGTTTCCATCTTCTTTATCAATTAGCAGAGAAAATGTGAAATAGATTAATTTCCTAATAACCAATTTGTCAATTATTTATATTACCCATTATAATACCGAAATTGCTTGAAAAATATTTGACAGGAAGAAGCCAGAGAGTTAGAATTGATGACGTGTTGAGTAGCGAAATGGAGATCAACTGTGGCGTACCTCAAGGTTATTTCCTTCCATAAAACAGTGGTCGGATAAAAAGTTGTTAACTGTTAATGTTGATAAAACATGTTACTTTCCAATTTGCTGTAATTCGGTTGGAATGCCTCCATTCGATCTCTTAACGATCTTTGTTGAAACACCTTTCCATATACACCAAGAGCGTAAAGTGGAATATTTGGGTATAGCTATTGATATTCCTTAAAAATAAAATCTTCATATTAAATATAATGTTAATAAACTGAGGACAATTTTATTCAAATTCAGAAAACTCAAAGAAGTCCTGCCACTGAAGTACTTGAAAATTTTGTATTATTCTCTAGTGGAAAATCACATTCGCTATGGAATAGCAGTATGGGGTGGAGCTCTGAATACTCATATCATGTTATTGAAGTTATGCAAAGGCGATTTTTAAAACGGATATTTGGTAAGAACAATATATATTCTTCTAATAAGACAATGGTATTTTTTTTCGCACCACTATTAAATATCACGCAAGCAAACATACAGCATTGCTTCCCTCTCATCAGTATAATACTCGTCAGAGAAATCACTTTATTACACCTCTTATGGTTAGGGTCGCTGCTCAACGCTCATATACTTATTTCGCCCTTAAATTATACAATAACATACCAGAAATAATCAAATCCATAGTAAATCTTGACAGCTTCAAAAGAGCATTGAAGAAGCACATCTTCCAAAGCCAAAGAACTGAGATGCTACGACTATTCGATTAAGTGATAAAAAATGTATTCATTCATAATTTCTAATTTTAATTTGCAACTAAAAATGTAATGTTTTGATTGCGAAGCTTCTACATGCATACCCTATTTTGTAGCTATTAGAGATGTTCTTGTGAACTCTTAACATCATCATTGTTTTTGTTTATTTTCTTCACCCACTGTATCATCGCTCATAATATTTATTGTTAATTTTTCGTTGTATGGTATTAACGTATTGTGCGTCGATCCTTGTATTGTATTGTATTGTATTGTTATTATCTACATTTTATACTTCACATTTTTATATTTCAAATCTAACATTTTATATCTGATAGTCCACACACGTGTATTTCTCCGCGAAACAAGTGCTTGCACTTATCGCAAGAGTTCCTTTTTCACTTCCACCATGTATTCTTATCCAAATTTTTGTATTTATTTATTTATTGAGTGAATAAAATTTTTATTATCATATGGTGTCAGAATTTGAAGTTGAAAACCTTATTGGAAAATGGAAAAATATACTTCAAACCAGAAAAATATAAAAATATAAAAACCAGTTGTAAGGGTGAGTAAGAAATTCGGGATTCAAAAACTCGTTCAAAAGCAAACAACTTTCTATTTCCATTTCATCTTATTGTCCTAAAAACCACAAAAAGCTCTAAGTGTGTTATTACAATTTCCCATATCTTATTTGTCCGTAATCGGATTTTGGGCTTTGACCGCCATACAACCGAAAAAACATAATAGGCTCTTGAATCTGATTGACAGAATGGTTTTTCCCATTTATTCACTTCTCCAATAAAATATCAATTTTTGCTGCATTAAAAAGGAAAAAAAATTGAAAAAAATAATGTATGGAATATATTTGGTTAACAAGTTTTATACGTAATAACAGAAATAATAATAAAAATGGCTTTATATCTTAATCCCGAAGATGTGTAATATCCTAAAGCTGGTAATAATTAAATCCGAATGATATTTTTAACAGTATTTATAGAAATATTTCATCCGGAGCGAAAAAGTAGATTAACTAAGCGGGTCTTAATTCACTTCGATACAAAGTGAAGCTCATTTTCTCCGTTGTGTTTCTGACCAAGTTGGTTTGGATTATACAAATATGGTGTGAAAACATCACAGGTGTATCATCAGACCAGAAGCCTATGACATATATAGGCTCAATTATTTCAAGTTCAAGTTTTTTGTAAAAGATTAGTGAAATATGACTATTCCCCAAGGCCCAAACTGGATAATGTACGCTACAGTGGACATTGAGAATCTTGAAACATACCACTATTATTTTTAAAATTTACTATGTACCTAGGTACTCATTCTACTGTTTTTTACATGAAACTCGATTGTGGAGAAATATTGAAGCCTATACCTATGTGTCATGGGCTACCGGTCCATAATATGGTTCACAACGATGAATAACAAGGCTGTTCCTACTTCACTACCTTTGTAGCTGTAGCATCGACCTTGTATGGGAAGGAAGAATTTATTAACCAAGACCGTGAATGATGCAAGGATATGTTCATTAACAAAAAAATTTTCACAATATCACAAAAAGGTCATGATGAAGGAGATTCTGCCTATTCATTTGACAAAGAGGCTTCTCATGCTATTGATGCATTTTTTATAAATAACGCAATGGGCTTGTTATCAATGGAATATTTTCTCGGTTTTTCTTACGTTATTTTGTAGAACTGAATCATCAAAATAACTAGTGAAATTTTCAGCTCTTGAACTCTCCCCACTACTTAGATATTAGAGGTTGAAAATGGAGCTACCTTAAAAAGCGACAGAACCGACTGTGACGTCACATTGCATATTGTGCTCTATAATACACCGCTGCGTTCCACATAAGAATGTTGGTTACAGCTGCAATATTTTTAAATTTTGAAAGTGTTAGTGATTTTTGCTATTAAAGATGTACTCAGTAGATACTGGATTTATTGAAACAGATTCTGCAAATTCAACTGAAGTCGATATCTTTATGGCGAGGGACAACATTAATAGAAACAAAGAATTCACACTTGGTTTCTGAATCGAAATTTCAAAACAATCTATAATACATTGTACATTTTCATATCTGCGTCTGGAGGGCGTAGGAAGTCTTTTCTTAACTTGCACAAATGTTTAAAAGTAACTGGCTAATAACGGTATAGTTTTTTGTATAATGCTACATACTCTGGAAAGTGCCACACCAAAATCGTCTCCTAATATCCTATAAGGTAAATTCAATTTGATCTTTTTTAATGTTAAAAAGATATCAAGCTTGTCCAGCTCACATTTTTTAGTTAACAAGCTCACAACAAATAATGAATTACTCGTAACTCCCAAATAAAGCTTTGGATTTTTTTTTCAAATAAAATATTCTATTTCGTCTGACCTATTAGTGTCTAGATAAAATGAGCTATTCGCATCTGACATACTCAATTCTGACGAGCTAAATGTACGTAAATGTAAGAAGGACCGCTAGTGGATATTGAAAACTCTTCGTTCATAGGTTTTCCGTCTTTTTCCATTTACGATTTCTTTGGAACGATCTCATTGGTAGTGCATTTTCTATTTTTAGCCATTTTTCATATATAAAACCCCTCGCCCCCGCATTGAATCGCTTTGGAACGTACATAAGCCTTAATGCAAGCCTGAACCCCTATTTCCCGAGATATAGGTTCCATTCGTGTGATATCCATTTGAATTTCTTCCTCCACTTTATCATCATCAGAGGCTCTATTTTCTGAGCTTAACTTGTGGAAACTGTGACCGTGGCTTTGAACTATGCATTGTTACTCTATTTTTTAGACAGTCAAACAATCTCGGTACTACTCAAGGTTTCAATTTAACTGTTCCACTGCTCACTGTTTCATTGTATGTACCCACCTTTATTTTTCTAGTGCATTCTTGAATGTGTTGGGACAGTCGGGAATCAAATAGTATTCATTTACCACTTTTTTCTCACTCTCTTCACTATAAAATAACGAAACAGTAGGTACAGTCAACAATTCAGCGTTTTTTTTCTCACACAAAACGATACAATATACACAATACACAGCTCTCGACTCGCGGCGTTTCAAACGTTAGGTATAGCATATGCAATGTGACGTCACAGGTGACCACGCCCTTTTTTCGTTCAATCCAATTTCTTTAATTAATTTGAGGGTTTAAACGTTCTCGGAAAAATCTAAAATTTTGGGAATCTGTTTTAAATGAGTTTTAGTTTCTATTATTAACTAAAAAAAATTTTCTTGAACAAGCCCATTGCTTTTCCTATAGATGAGGTGACTTTATGGAAAATTTGAAAATAAGAAACTCAACGGAAACAAAGTTTTCCTGATTGAATTAACAATGTAATTCGTTTTTCTCGTGTAGGTACATATTCTAAACACACAATTATGGCTACACGTTAAGGGGTTTGGGTCGTGGTTACGTCCTATTTTGGTTATTACATGGTCAACTCCCTGATCCATCTCTCAAGATAAGGATTTCTACAAAGACAGCGTTCCTAGCGATAGTACTGTTACGCGAGCTGCTGCATTAATGTGCTCAATTAGTGCCCCCAGTGAAATTCCCATATGATACGACTATGGGTCCTCCGCCTTATTTTCGAGAGTTTTCTGGAATACGTAACATCTAGAAAAACCCGGAGCATCCACCAGAACTTCGAGAGGTTTCTAGAACAAGACGTGCCAGTATAAATAGGCGACGAGCATCGCAGCGGAGTTAGTTAGTCAGTTAGTGTTGATACTGAAAGAAAGCAATCGCGCCTCGATAAAGTGACTCTCATATAAATTAGTTAGTGTGTGTTTAGTGTGATATATAAATTATTAAATAAGGACTGTATTTGAATATGAATCTGTAAATATAAATTAATTGTAAATATAAATTAGAATAAACGTTACATTGGTGTCAGAAGTGGGATTAAAAAATAAATTTACAGGAAGATGGCGAAGAAACTTTGTGAATTCAAAGTTTCAGAGCTTCGAAGAGAGTTGGAGGATTACGAATTGGACACAAGTGGGGCCGAGTCAGCGTTAGTGGAACGACTGAAGAATGCTATGATTAACAATGAATTGGACCCGGAAACGTTTGAATTTACCGACGAAGCGTTTTTCCATGAAAAACGAAATTTCGTCCATGTAAACTTTCGGCGGACATAGAAAATAAAATGTCGGACATGGAAAATAAAACTTCGACGGATATAAAAAACGAAATATAATCCATGGAAAATAAAATTTCGACGAATATGGAGAACAAAATGTCTGATATAAAAAACGAAATTTCGTCCATGGAAAGTAAACTTTCGGCGGACATAGAAAATAAAATGACGGACATGAAAAATGAAATGACATCTATGAAGACTGATATTTCTGCCGTGGAAGAAAAGATTAAAAAAATGGAGCAGGAAATGAAACAAAAAATCAAAGAAATCGAAAGGAAGACGAGTAATAACCCGGATATTACAACTAGGCAAGCCCCGAACAACGACGAACTGGCAGAGAAAGTAGAGTTGGAACCGAAAAGGGAAAACGATATTAACAGCCGAGTGAAACTGCCAACATTCGATGGTAAAACGTCATGGCCGAACTATCTTAAGCAATTCGAGGCGGCATCAAAGGCAAACAACTGGAGTGATAAAGAAAAAGCGTTGAATTTAACTTTTGCCCTTAGAGGAGACGCCATGGATATCCTCCAGACCATTCCAGTGGAAGAGACCGAAGATTTTGAACAACTCAAAAAGCGATTGAACATGAGATATGGCCTGGAACACTTGGAGCATCTGTACCAGTCGCAGCTGAAAAACCGCAAACAAAAACGCGACGAAACTCTGCAGGAATTCGAAGCAGACATTGCGAGGTTGGTGCGGTTTGCCTATCCATCGGCACCGGAGAATGTCATGGAATGTTTAGGGGTACAGACATTCATCGACGGAGCTCGTGACCCTGAAATGCAGAGAACTCTACGCTTGGCTCGGCATGACACTGGTTGACGTACTCTCTGCAGCCTTGGAGTACATTGGCGTACGATGGAATTTTTCAAAAGGCGTAGAACAAATGTCCTCTCATTATAGACGTATGGTGGTTTTGTTTTCGAAAGGGGCTCATTCTCTTATAAAAATTTCCATTAACCGTGGGAGTGACATACAATTTCTTGAAGGAAAATATTTATTTGCAAAAATGTCTATCTACTATGGACGTGAGAAAAAATTGTGTAAGTGAATCATTGATTTGTGAAAATTCCCATTTACCATGTGCGTACGATATAAATTTCCAAGGGGATTGATTCATTCGGAAAAATCTCCACTCATCATCTGCGTATAATGAGAATTTTGGAAGGGGCTTATTTTCTTGTTAAAATTTTCATTTACCATGGAAGTGCGATGGAATTGATATGAGGGATTGATTTATTCAAACAAATTTTTTCCGTCGTGGGATACGATGAAGTCTGTTTGTGTAAATTCCATATTATGAGCAGGAATTTATTTGATACATTTTCGCAAGAGGAGGAATTTTTCCAAGAGGTTCATTTGATTTCGTTTTCACTTCCATCGGCAGTCCTCAAGACTGATTATTCACTTTTCTCCAACAAGACAAATTAGCTAGAGGTAACAGAATAAAAATCAAATTATACAACAGAAGCAGATTCGAGATTTCTGTTGAGCATTTTTAAGAAATTGTATAGCCAAGCAACAAACCATTCAAGCCTGAGGTGAACGGAATGAATGGAATAATTTGTTATTGATTATCTTGGAAAGCAGGCGGGACATTTCTGTCGGTGCCAGATGATTGAGTGATTATTCAGATTTCTTTCCAATATTATCTTACAAAATTAGATGGAAAATCATATAATGGTGTGTTTTTTTGTGGATTTAATCACTTTGATAGGAGTGTCATCCCAAAAAATGAGGAAAAAACCAAACCTCTCCCATTTTTCGGGATGCTCTCGATTGAATGATTAAGTTTAAAATTTTCATGGAAAGTTCAAGACATACAGAATTGAGCGAAAGAAGTATTTTTTGTATGAAATTGAACCTTCTGTTTTTCAATCATTAGCTCTCTCAATTGAAGAACATGAAATAAAATCACTTATTCTCAAATAATATTTGTCTTATTGTGGTTTTGAAATTACACAATTCGAAGCAACTTTGGAACTAGTTAGTTTTATTAACGAATCACAGACTGTTTCATCATGTTTTATATAATTGATTGATTGAGTCGGCAATACCAGCCAGAGGCTTCAAGTTCTCAGCACCTCAGCCTTCAGGCTTTCTGTGCTTTCGGTTGTACCGTTTATGTGGAGAGACCAGTAGCCCTTATCGGGCTCAACAGATTTTTCACTAGGCTTTTCTTGAAGAAGTCCTTCCTCAGGTTCTCTGGTCCTAGAAGTCTATATCTTCAATAAGACAGAGCTCCACAGTTGAAGGTAAGCTTTATGTGATAATGACGATACAGTTTTGAAGTAACTATTGATCCTCACATGTGTTTCACTTTGAGATTGTTTTGTCAGTAACTGAAACATTTATTAACAATTTCATTGACACCACTCGTAGTTCTGGTGTTGTTCACCTATCCCGAGCGCTTGTGAACGCAAAGGGGATAATCAGTTACATATATAAATATGTACGGACTGTGTAACAAGTATAGTAAAAAGCGCTCCTATCGTGCGGGTTCATAGGTCACTAACTATCAAATCAGAAGACACAAGGGTACCAAAATGTGAGATAACAAATAAACCCCGAGAAAATAATGATGGTTGATGCTTCCTGCACACTGGTTGACGAATTTCCATTTTTTATCAGCTGTCAAATTTCCATCTATAAATATAGGACCAATAATATGGTCGCCTAGGATACCGGCCCAAACTTTCACCTTTTGAGAGTACTGAGTATGTGTCTCACGCATCCAAATAGGATTCTCTGCTGACCAATATCTACAGTTTTGTCGGTTCACCTCACCATTCAATGTAAATGTTGATTCGTCAGAAAAAAGAATGGTTCCAAGAGCTATCTCATTTCTGTTCAGCTTATTCATCAATCTTTCGCAGAAATCCATTATACGATCTGGATCGTCTTCTGTTAACTCCTGCACAAAAGTTAATTTGTAGTGATGAAGTTTTCTTCATGAAGACATCTTAGAGCAGTTGTATGACTAACATTATTTTCACGGGCAATTTGACGTGTACTTGAAGTTGGATTCTCTTCGACACAACAAAATATCCACTTTCACATCATCTTCAAAGAAGTGTGGTTTTCTTTTCAATGGTTTTACATGTCCAAGTTCCCTGAATTGTGCAAGAATTTTAGACACAGTACTTTGTGAAATATTAGGCAATTCGGGATACCTGTGATTAAATAAGTTTGCCACTTCAACTTAACTTCTGCAGTTATCCCCATACCCGATCATCTTTAAAATCTCAATTCGGTGAGTCTCAGTTAAATATTCCATTGTTATGTCGACAAGGAAAGAGTGTTTGACAAAGATTCTACGTTTCCAGTATAAACTGTCAACACATCAACAACTTACAGAATAGAAAACAATCCACATTATTTACCGATTTGGAACAATCCACATGATTTACCGATTTTGTCTAATTATTGGCGGTTTTAGGCAATTTTTAGGTATTTATGATAAAATTCATGGTCGTAGCATGTTTTGTCCAATATACAAATACGTCTAATAATTAATTAGCTTAGATTTTTGATGAATCTATATTTAGCTAATTTAAAAAGGTACCAATATTTCAAGTGTAATAAATTATTAATTTTAAAATTTCACCCTGTATAATTCATAATTGACCATACACTATTTAGTTTGTTGGAATTTAGTTTGTTGGAAAGTATGCAAATATACAGGGTGTTTAATTTAAAAAAACAACACCGACTATGCGTATATTGAATTAAGTATACAAGACTAATACGCATTCATAGTGTTCTTACAGTGTGTGGTTTCACAATGTGTAACAAAATAAAGTTTTAGAAAATATACACGATTTCTGCGTAGTTGTCGCGTATACTTTCTGATACTGATGAATTAGTTAAGAGAATATACAAGGCTAGAACCAGCATGTTCTAAATTTGTATAGGATGGCATATTAAAAATGTAATAAAAATAATAAACTCGTTTGTGAGGGACAAAAATATTTATTGTGAAATAAAAGAAACAAAAATATGAAATTCTTAGAAAGTCAATTTAAAAAAAACCTATATTATTTAAAATTATTTTGGTTTTGGGAGACATTGAATGCTAAATCAAGCTTTCTTTTTCGAGTTTGTTTTGGTTTAAATATTCCAGATGTAGAAGGCATTCCAGCTTGTACTTTATTTTCTGTTTTGGACCCAATAACTCTTCTGGATAATGCTATAGGTTTAACGCATATTTTACGAGACAGTTTCCATTTTAAATTGTTGTATATAAAGTTTTGTGCCTGGTGGTCTGTTGTTATAGATTTTAATGCAGAGGATAGTAAGAACATTGCTTTCAAATTGGACGAGCCAGGGTATTGCTTGAGAATGTTTACCAGTTTGTGTAATTCTCCTCTCATTTGTGCGAGACATTCATTGTATTTTTCTACGCATACTAAACTAGTAACATATCGAGAAATGTCCGCAACGGTAACTAGAGCAGTATATTTTTCGCAAAAATGTTAACGTACGTAATTGGATAATATACGAGATAAAAACGAAATAACCATGTATAGTTTCTAAGTTGGGGCGTGTACAATTTGAAGCTATACGCGAGCAGTTCCAACCTGTGCGGACCGTTCTTGTACACTTTCAATATACGCACCGACTATGGCATACTTGCGTGAATCACATAACGCACAACTCAATTCAAAAGTTAACGTGTCTCGGCATTTTTTATAATTTTCTAAAATAATGACATGAAGAATTTTATTCCATAAGTGGTTTCCACACTGTATAAACCGTCAGTAACATGATTTTGAAAGTGGAAGTACAACAAACATTGCCATTTTATCACTTGGCGAAGTTTTATTGAGTTTGCGGAAGGAAAGAAAACAGCGAAGCGGTAGCAGCAAACAATATTCTCACATTTATCATGAGAGGAAATGTATCTGCTAAGTCATTGCTTTTATTAAGGTCAACCCAACATTTCAAATGTTACCATAACCACCCGTCCTTTATCTGGATTCGGTATCAAATGAATAATATTATTTTTAAGCCTATCATTTCACGTCAGTCTAGAAGCATTTGCTTTATTTTGTTGTGTAATATATTTGGGAAGGCTTTATCATCTGTCAGTTTTATAAAAACACCGTCCGGATTTTTATGTAAACAATGAGTATAAGTGAAATACAAACGAGGCGCGTTCACTTCAAAAACGCTTTTCTTTTTTTATGTATGTGCGTCAGAGACATTAAAAGTGTGGATGGAGTAGTGGCTACATTTTGAAATTTTGGTAATAGCTGAGCAAGCATAATTTCCATACTCAATAAAATAACTATTTCTATGTATCTATGCTTTTGGGTTCAAATAGATGGATGGAGATTGATGAAGAGCTGATAACTTGAAGCTATTCATATATCAATAACCTACATTGCTGCTACCTCATCATTATGCAATGTGAGGATATTGTAATGAACAAAAAAGGATTACAGGAGAAAGAAGTGTTGGATCACTTTATTTAACTCATCACTTTTTATCCGCTCACTTTCCACCATATCGTATATCGTCTGAAAATGCATTGATGAGACTCACTTACTGAATGCATTCCAAGTGACGGTCCCATTCCTCAAGATTTCAAGATGGTAAGCCCATTGTACAGAGAATTGTTCAGAGTGTAACTATTCATATAGCCAATATTTCACGAATATATGACTTCTTCGGATTAAAGATAATATGGTTCATTAACACCAAAAGTACTATGACATCCAAAACTAAATTTTGTGACCTTGCCAAACTGTAGTTTTTGCTAGACCTCTTTTTTATTGTCCTGCATAAATCGGAAGTGTTATTTAGGAATGAAAGGCTATGGGATATTCTTGTGAAAAGTGTGGATAAAATACAAAAACTATATTATAAAAATATATCAAGTTCCATAAAAAAATTCAATCTTTGAATATCTGAAATTAAAATGAGTATAATAGTATATTACGTAACATGTGTGGTAAGAAGCATTTTACGCACGAATGGAAAAGTTACGCACGAGGCCGCGTAGCGGCGAGTACGTGAGTACGTGAGTACGTGAAATGCTTTACAACACGAATTACGTACTATACTTTAACTACGACCTACGTGTACTTGTATTTTTTATAAAAAGCATAAGAAATAACAGTTACATAATCAGAGGTGCTTGGTAAACTCCATCTCTATTACTCTATTACCAATGAATGAAGCACATTAGAGAACTAACGTTTAATCATTATTAATATATTGTTGATAATCGAAAGTCCATTTTCAAATGATAATCAATACATATACATAGACCTTTGGGCTTTTCATAGTTGAACGTGTCCATATAGAATGTTTTCAAATAGTAAATTTTGAATAAATTGGTGACGTTTATTGACAGTTGCTAAGATGTTGTTAGGGAAGCCGTGCGATTTACTTTACAACTGTGCGTTTTTTTTACAGTGCGTAATAGACGTCATTACATTGATACCGACTGTGTGTTATTGACTGATTTAAGGGGGGGTCGTAGGTGAATATTATTATTACGTCTCTGACGGTAGTGAGCGGGCATTATCGATTGCAATAACTTAACAAAGATGTTACTAGGAATCTGGTATCTCCTTACATTCACTGTTGAACCGCTAGAGCATTTTAACGCATTTAACTACACACTGCAAATTTATCTAGTTACGTATGAGAATAACTGTTTTTTCCAATCAATAAAAAACAATTAATTCAGAAGCACAAGGAAATCGAATGTCAACAAAAAAATGTCAAATTAAACTGAAGAATTTCACCTATTGATCTGACAACGTCTTGAAGTTTTGCCACCATGTAAACTGTAAATTGCCCCATCCATCAACCCTGCATCTGACAGGTGAAATGTTCTCCCCACTTCTGCCATGTGAGGTGTATTAAACCCCATATTAAAATGCTGTCTATATTTTTTTGTTTAATTTTTTTTACCAATTCCAATTTTTCCAAGTTCTTAAACATATAGATGTCGCTGGATGGAAATAATTCCAAACAACAACAACAACTTCTTATTTCTCCTATTAAAAAGATAGTGCAGTGAAAAAAACTTTTCTAGACATCAATCATAATATATTGTGTATCAAAAATATAACATATTGAAAACAGCAATTCTCAGTTCTATAAAAATATAAAACTACCTGTTTATACAATATAGCATGTAAACAGTTTTATCACAGTTCGGCTACGATATTCACAGACTGCGGTTGTGTTCAACGGTTGAGCAATAGTAGCTATTTATGCAACCAGCTATTGAATGTGTCATTTTGAGCGGAGCGAGGAGTTCCCGCAAGATGACACGAGTGCGAAAGCATTCCATAACGTGTTTCACAGAAGATTTTATCCAATTCTCACGAAAACCCATATTCTAACTAATTTTCTTATAAACGCCAACAAAATTGTTTACATGCAGGAACTCTAGATGAATATAATATAATCACCAATAATTTATTGAGCCATCCTTCCTATCTTTCACTGATTACTACAGTCCTTTAGTAATGAAGATCAAGGTCTTTATTATGTATTTATAGAGAATGGTGAAGGAAATATATGCAGGCTACACAAACTTGGATTGATGTTGAATGCAGTTCCCATGAATAAATGGAATGAAAGTAAAATTGAATAATGTTGTAGGTGCACTGATTCAGAAACATTCAAAACAAGAAAATACGATGTATATATTCCCAATTTTTTTGTACAAAAAAGAGTGTAATTGAGCAGGTAGATACATATATAACTGGAGATGAATTGGAGAATGTAATTAGACCGGAATATGGACATAATTTTGAAGTTGAATATGTTGAAAGGATATTCAGAAGAGACGAAAATGAGCAATTAATACCTACGGGCACTATTATTATTACTTCCAAGGGACAAATGATATTGAAAAAGTTATCATATAAAGGCTTAGATACGAACTAGAACTGTATATTCCTGAGGTTGTAACATTCAGACTAACTTTAAGCATCGAGAAATGTGAATGTTTGTCTACTTTGAAACATATTTTATTTTAATTAAGTATTCAGCTTGAACAATCACTGGATTATGTACACAAAGTATTGTTATTAATTATCACACATGATTTCACTTGAAACACACACATCCACACAAGTTCCTGAAAAATTAAAACTTTGATTAAATATATGAATAAAAATTAATGTAGTGTTTACTTACCAGTATAGGATAGTAATAAAATCAATTGAATATTTTGTCCAATCCAATGTTTACATTTGATTGGGGTAACCTTTTGGACAGGACAGTGCACACGCTGAATAAACGATGTTTTAGGATGGTTTCAGGCATGAGATAAATAAACTTGATCGTTGATTTTAATATTTGGTTGGTGATAATTTAATTGCAAACGTCTTATTGGATTTTGTTTTGATTTTTCGATGTCATCCACAATGACAGATGTCATATGTACTATTTTTGGTTAACGTTGACATTTCATACTTCACCAAACAGGTTGAGTACTATATGAATCTTAAGTTCACTAAGCCAGCTCGGTTAGGTTCGTATCTCGTTAGTTGGACTGGAGATATTCTGTTGGTCAGACGAGAATACGAAGGCATTGTAGGGATTATCAGAACTTGATTGGCCATTGAGGTCTACAAAAAACTTGCAGTTCGTCTAGTTTCGTGCTAATTCATCCATTGCTGTAAAAATCGACAGGATGATGATTTTGGGTTTTCGTTTGCTGGCATTGCTGAGCACCTGCTATCAGTCAGTGAGGACTGTGAATAGTGGTTTTCCTTTAACAAGGAGGTAAGGGACTAAATATTTTTCTTGAAATATAAGAGTCGTTGAGTGGTAAATTATTTCCAGATTTGCCGACCTCTTGTTACGGGTTAAAAGAGTAGCTTACCTTAACCTGATGGATCATGCAATATGGAGTAAAATATTCAAGTGAAACAAATGAATTTATTATGATACTTCTGTCTTACAGTTTCGTACAAATTGATTTACAAACTAACTCTTGTATTCTATAGAATTTGATCTTCTTCAATATTCAACTTTACTTTTCATCATTGAACGTAGAACCTACAACAGAGAAAAAATAGTATTAAAAATATTAACATTAACTCTCAGAAATAATAAACAAAACAGTTAATTTACGTCAAAAATCCAAGGCTAAATTACTTCCTCTTTTCTTCTTGATTTTATTGTCAAATTGGCCTCATCCTTTATAAGCAAACATTTATTCAAATTAACTTCCAAGGTTAAAACTGCTAAGTGGCTTACCAAAAAAAGGAGATCTCCTTTTTTTGATTCCTTTTGAGAATAACGTGGCACTTGCTGAAACGTTAATCACATTTTGTGGATTTGATGCAAAGATTTTAGAAATATTTAAGGATTTTCTTAATGTACTTATGTACCACTAAATAAGTACCATATATATGTGGATATATAAATCTTTAATATCTTCTGGAATTTGTTTATGAACATAAACTTTGGTTAACCCAAAGCTACTTTAAGGCCACATGTCAACTTAGGTAAGTTTAAAATTAATTGAGATAATATATACCCTTCACTTTATACTTTCACACGTGGTAACATACTAAGGTAAATGTTTGTCTTTTAGGCCGTCTTCTTCTTCTTCTTTTCCTCTTTTATTATTTAGAACTTCACTTGTGTTCCGATTTCACTATGGTTCATATTTGTTAACCGCTGGGACACATTAGGGACAATACATCTTTCCTGTTCCTTGATGCCTTCTGATTAATCTGAGCCAAGAAGTAAGCCTGGATTTTGGACGTAAAACCTGGTTGCGGATTAGTGTGATAGGAGTAGTACCTGCTTCCCTTAGTGGATCACAACAACACATTCCATCACTCTCAAACATTTGCAGATAAGTGATAGATATAGGATATTCATTTGAACAATTATTTTAATAACCATTTTATTGCTTCTTTATCTTTTTTTCTTTCAATCGGAAATACATATCCAAACCTCAGGAAGGTATAGTGAAATAATCTAAAAGAAAATAGTATATTATGTTAAATAACAAATAGTCGATCATAATTTCATAATTCAACAGAATAATATTTATATAGATAATTCATAATAGGAATAATAATAATAACATAGCATAATTATTATAACTCAAACTTACTTGTTAACTAACCATATGAACTTGTAAACCTTAATTATATATACGTATATATTTTGGAAGGGACTTTTTTGATCATGGTTTATTTCTTATAAATACATATTGGTTTTCAAGGTAGACACTATCATTTAGTTGTATCATTTTCCTTTCAATATATAACATCAAAATAAAGAGATATTTGAGAAAGAACCTGCACAGTTTGCTTATTTGAAGCACTCCGAACCCACTACATAATCTCTCATCATACCCATTGAATGGGAATGGGAAAAAAGGTAACACTCTTAATTTTAGCCGTCGTTTTGGTGATATTGGGGCAGCCATGTTTGAGGCACCCACATGTTCTGAAGTGGTCAGAGACAGTTGGATTTCCAAGATCCCGACACCCTAGTTACCTGCCTGAGACCGTCGCGGGAGGAAATTCCCGAGGCAAGGAAATTTTGAGTATTACACCACCTTGGAGTCAGGATTTCAGCGTGAATGACTTTTTTTGGGAACATGTTAACTCCATAGTTTGGATGTCTCCTGATAAAGGACGGAAGGTCTAAAGCTATCGTCACGCGTTGGTGAGTTCTGTCCAATTTTATAAATAGCCACCGGAGAAGCACACTGGCGTACTTACTATTATTTTTTTGTTCTTTATACTATTTTTTGTGATACAGTGATGTATGTTACTTTCTAATTACCTCAATGATAAAATTCTGTTATTTAAAATTAAGTCTCTCAACGAAGAGCAAGTTTGTACTTTAGGTCTTTGATAACCTGTTACATTTTTTTGTCAAGTATAGAGGGTAGATACAGTATCTATATATTTTCTTAATCATAGTAAACTGTTCACCAACTGTGAACTAAATACAGCTGTATTTAGGGGCTCTTAGTTACATTCCGTGTATCTACTAAATATAATTTTTTCAATTTTTTCTCAGCGTTAGCTGAGTACCCTGCTATTGTTGACTAAAAAACCATAAGTGAGGTTCAGTTTTTTATTTTAAACTAAAGTATTATTCTCACATACATTCTAAGTTGAGAGGAGTTCAAGTTAACGTAAACAAAAGAAATAATAAAATAATTCCTTGTTTTTGAGAGCACAACAAAAAACAGGTGGCGCCCTAGTCCTGTGATTCTTGTGATTAATAAGACCCTACGACCACTGCTTACCAGACGAAGAGCTACCGGAGCCTTGTAACTTCAAGAGAGGTTACAAGGTAACTCAATGTTTAAAGTGCTCTCACGATACGGCCACGTAACTGAGCTGAGAACCGAAGTTCTATGAAGCTCATGTAACAACAATGAGATAAAAAATTTAAGTAAATGTTATCGCCATCGGTAGCACATGCTATAAATAAGCGATAGCTCATTATAAAATTGGAAAATGGAAAGAAAACGAGAATAAATAGGAACAAAAAATGAAGATACATGAACAAAATTAGGAATGCTGTCCAACTGGTTTTCAAAAGCATTAACAGACGGTGCACAGACCACACTGATAGGTGAATTATTCCAGTATGGAAATATTCTGGTGTAGAGAAAATTTTGTCTATTTCTAGTTGCAAACATTTCCTTTTCCAACTGTTACGGATGCGCCCTCAATCGAATATCAGGATTTGAAGTCAGAATAGGTGACATATTGGCTCCAACATGTTAAAGATAGCTCCAAATAAAACTATCAAGTAGCCACGTTGTCTGCATTCACTTAAATTCGTAAGTTCGGCTGAATCAAGACGCTACTCATAACTAGGTCGTATTCGGCTAACCTTCGCACATTTTTTAGTATATTATGATCATATGTTAAAACAGGACATCATACAGGTACGCAGTATACCATAAGAGGACGAACATAGGCCGTGTATAACTTGATTAATGTTGACGGTGACACTTCACAAAAAGATCTATATATTGAGAGTATTTGGAAGTTACTCTTTTTGCACACTGAGAGAATATGCTCAGACCAGCAAAAGTCTTTGTTCATAATAACACCGAGGACACATTGCGATAATACGGTCTTCAACAAATGATTGTTTTTGAAGTACGTCAGATTTGGATTGTTTTCACGTCACCTCACCTCAAGACAATTTTGTGTGTGCGTCAATACTACATTTTCTCCTCTGTAACCTGTTTTGAGTGGAGTTTCGCTGTTCCGAAAATGTCATATTTACTGTATTTTATAAACAGTTGAAAATGTAGTATTTTCTATTAAGTATAATAAAAATATATTTTCTGGTACCACTGCTATTTATGTTATATACAGCAGATCGTCATGAGCATATGACAAATAACTGTTCTTCCAACGCAGATGATGCCAAGATACGTGCAAACCCTACAACTTATCACCTGTCTCTTTAATCAGATTCAAGGGCAGTGTATAAATGGTGTTCCGACCGGTTATTACCGCTGAATTTAAATAAGTGCCTAAGACCTTGAGCGATATATATCTTCGCACATACGACTGCAACTTCTAGACTGGGTAATTCTCATGTGAAATGGAGTCTGGAAACGGAAATTATCCTTGATACAATAAACCTGAGAATTCAGTCAGTGGAAAACATAGTAAGATTATTTTTAAAATAAGAAAAAACATTTATAGCTGGGGAAGAGTTCAATTTTCAAAATGTAGCTTGGTGATGCAATTCAACAGATGCTGCGATGCTGCTAGAAGTTATAAAAGAGAATAATCTAAATTTCTTATATAACGATGTTGTCCAGAGACTCGACTTTCACATTCTCGGAAACATAATGTAGCAGCCATAGATTTAATAGTTTGCTCAAAGGATATAACTACGTCTTGTGGAAATTATCAAACATAATAATAATAAATAATGATTTTATTGCTTCTGAAACAATGTTGCAGCAAGGTACAATATAATTCTATATAAAAAAAGTATTTTTAAAATGGGGAAGGTTAAGCGAATCTTAACAACTACATACAAAACATCATTCATTCGAGACAAATTGGCGTAATTTCAACATATTCCAAATGTATTCTGCAATTTCCGTTGCCTCGGAAAATTGTGATTTTATTCAAGGCATGGAGCAGTGAGTTCAAATTTTCAAGGCAAGGGATATTCCGTTTCATTGTTGTATAAATCGGACAATCAAACAGTTAGTGGATAATAGTTTCCTTTCCATAAATATTACAAACAGTACAATCCAATTCAGGGTCAATAATGTATCCAATACCATTTAATGTAAATTTAATTTTAAAATGGTTAGACATACGCAATTGAGCAAGAGTGCGGGTAACCTGGATGGGTAATTTTAAAGCCAGTTTCGTGCTTGGTTCACAGGTGGTAGGAAAGGAAGGGGACGCAACACTGACATCAGATTCATGTTAATATGTATAATATTTCTATATAATCTTTCCTCTGCGATATGAACGAAGGATGATTTAAATTGTTCCATATATGGTCACATTCAATATCAACAAAGAACTTTTTCAACTGAACTACCCAGTTATACTTCAATCTGTAGAGTTGACCAAAAGCAGTTGTTGTTTGAAACAGAGCTTAGGATAGCGATGATTATCCATGGTGAGTATTTGTGTATCCAGCTGAGAGACATTTTAAAAATATTAAATGCAAACTTGACTCTCCAAGTCTCTAAGCGGATTATAGCATCTGGCGTATAATCAAACATGCATAAGGAACTTCGGATTACTATCCTCAGATTAATATCCTCAAATCATTACACTAAATGTAAATTGTGAGACGCAATATGAAAATTGTCATGAAATTAATATATAAAAACCGGACTTTCATACTTAATAGAAACTGAATTAAATGTTAATGAGCTTCAATAAGCTGAGTATGAAGATCTCTCAAAAATCATGGATGAAGCAAATGAAAATGCAATTCCCGAGGAGGAAAAAATTACCAATCCAAAGTTCAACTGGACGTGGTGGAATAATTATTGTGAGGAAGTTATTAAATTCAAGTAGAGGGTTTTTTGTATTTTGAAAATAGCTTCAATTCACAAAAATATATCAACTATAATGAAGCAGCCGCTAATACCAAGAAAATAATGAGAAAATGCAGAATGAGTCTTGGAAATTGTTTTATGGTAAACTGAATGAGAATACTCCAGCTGGAGAGATTCGGAGAGAAGTTAAGCGAATAAAAAATGATTATTATATTTTTGAACCTATTAACAAAGTAGGTAATAAAAAATAATAAGACTTCGATATTTCAAACTGAATTCACTCCCACATGGGTTCAAGTGAATTCTTTGTCTAGTATTCCGGATTAATGAGGTGATAAATATCACACAATATGGAAACCATTCTCTTTAAGAGAATTTAAAATGAGCAATCTAATCTAAACTTGGCTTCGGGCCTTGATGACGTGCATCATGTACTGTGTTACTAATAAAATTCGTTGGAAAATTAGTTCAAATACGCTTCAAGATTTCCTGAATTCGGTCTAGCTTGATGAATAAATGAATAGCTATAGCTATAGCTTCAAAAAAGTCGTAGGCCATTTTTTTTAATCAAGATGCACAAAAAAATATATATATGTTGTGACATTCGGAAGTATCCAATACCAACTATCTTATTTTGAATGCAATCCTTTGTCTATTAGTGATTTTTGGTATTTTAGAAAAAGACATAATTCATGTACAATGCCTATACCAGTTTTGGAAATATCAAGTGTTCTCAGATTTATTGAGAGAATTAACATGAAAAGAAATCATCTTATTCCACAAATTCGCTACATTACACTTGTCACATTTAGCTTTTAATATTGATAAAGTAGGCAACAACCATTGCTGCGTTCTGTTTACTGATATGGAATTCAAAAGCAGTTTTGTTTTTCATATAAAACTCATAGCCTTAGCAACTCGTTGTTTTCCTGCATGACAGTAATCAGTGTCAGTGCTTCTCTGGGTTGAATTTCGTTAACTGTACGTAATAATATCATGCACAAAATGATCATTCTACAAATGATTGGTAATGGTGATACCCTACTGACGAAACAAATGCAAGTTCCTCGCTCATTTCACGAAAAATTTCCTAATTTGTTGCTAGTATCTCAAGGAGCAATTAGCAAAATGGAAAAGCGCTTTCGCAAGCTTGGTCATGTACGGCAGATGAAAAAAGTAGCTGCCAATGCAGTGAGTGATGATAAGACATTGGATATTATGCTTGGGTTTCAGGAAAACCCACATATTTCTGATTGAATAGCAACCCTACTGTTCAACGTCAGCCAAACATCAATTTCTCTAATATCGGAGGAAAATAAACGCATTCCTACAAAATGATGCCAACTCAGGAGCTTATGACAGACGATTTCGATAGGAGAACCTATTTTCATGAACAAAATGACAGCAATGTAAGATAACCATTTGATCCAATTAGATGTTTTGTTTTCTGATCGGAGCACATTTGAACTTCACGGTCTTGTTAATCGTGAAAATTGCTGCTATTGCTTCAATAACTTACTAAACGAAAGAAAAACTAACGCAATTTCCCAAAAAAAATAATGTCTAGGTATGAATTATTGGAAACCATATCATAGGTTCCTTTTTCATTAATAGCAACTTGAATGGAGTTAAATATCCAAAACTGCTCCAGATTAATGTCGTGCTAACTTTGACAAACATATATCCTGATCCATCAAACCCACAAATTCCTGCGAATACAATACGGTTTCAGTAAGATGGAGCACTGCCCCATTCACCAAATCAATGTCCGGCAGTACCTGAACCAAATTTAACCAAATCGGTAAATAGGAAGGCGTGAATCGATAGAATGGCCAGTACGATCTTCTGATCTGACGCTATTAGACTACTTTTTGTGTGGATATGTCAAAAGTATTGTATACAAAACCTAATTCCTTAACTGAGATGACTTGAAAATACGAATCACGCTTGCGAGTAGATCAGTGATCGGGTGAGATTGTTTAAACCCCCAATCAGGCTGAAGGAACATTTTATTTGTAAATGTTTATTTTGGCATATATTGTTCTATCCAAGTATAGTTACGATGCAAAAAGAGCAAGGCTGCTACGGATGTAACAAGAAGTGGAAGCAGA
>CAJUYG010002202.1:14611-26740 GCA_910591675.1 Galerucella calmariensis | reverse complement strand
TGGTCTCGTTTATTCCTGAGAAATACAAGAATGTTTTGTTAATTTCAAGACTACACCATGATGCTGGAATAAATATGACTACAGGAAAGTCACAAAGACCTGAAATTATATCTGACTTCAATACTGAAGGAGGAGTGGATGTAGTCGACAAACTTTGTTCTCCTTTTGATTGTACCAGAAATACCAATCACTGGCTAGTAGTAATATTTTATCATATATGCCTTATATTGCAGGTGAAAAAAGCCAAATAGTTCATGATTCCGATAAACCTGATACATTATTTAGACGTAATTTCTTAATGTTCTTATGAATCTTTATCTCTGTCGTCGTTTAAAAAACACGTATTCCTGAGAGTGAGAGATGCAGACTATCAGAAATGTTTGGTGACGACCCAGTACAGACAGAAAATATGATTCCTGGTGGAGGTTTTTATTGCGGTTATGAAAAATTAACAGCCTTCGTCCGTTATGAAATCACTTGTTCAAATATTTTTTTCATAACTTCATTCTGCTTACAATAACAGTAATAATTATTTTACTCACCACTTATACATTTGGAAAGTAATTTCATCTAATTCCGCTATCAAATGTGACACTTTAAGTCACTCCTTGACGTTAGGTAACGTCACATTTTTCATAACCTCCATATATCAGTTATGAAAAGTAGTTATGTTATAACTTCACTTAACTAAGTTTCAACATAGAGATACTACATAAGCTTCAAAGAATAATTCATTAATTAGGTAGGTACTGTCAAAACTTATTATTTCATTATTTAAACTGGCAATTACCCCATAACTTGAATTCAATAGTATTTTTAGATTCATAAACATTGAAAAAAACATTATTAAGGACACAGTTATTTAAAGTCAATTTTCTGAAGAAGAAGAGTTCTAATCTAGTTAAAATTAAAAAAAAATCACCACGATTGAAATTCGGCGTGATTATTTTTCAAACTAATTAGCAAAATGCAAAAATGTAAGTATGTATCTTTATCAAAAAGATTAACTGCATCAAAATTACCGATAATTTTTCATGAAAGCATGTTGTCTAATAACTGCATGAGTTTATTTCCATATTTTGGCGAAAGAGCTCGACTCCGAAGGAGGAGGGCTCTTTTAATAATCCACTATAATAATTTGAATCACATTTGAAAAACATTATTTCACAATATTCAAATTTATAAAACAATTTTATGCACGCCATTGGGTGGCTTTTTCCTCCAAAGGGATTGAAAATATGGGTCATCACATTAACAATAGTTACACATAACTGAAGTATCTAATGTTTTCGACACTTTGTACTTAATATGCTATTTTATTATTGTAACATGTTTAAAGTAGTGTTGTCGATTTAGAGGAGAGGAACACCCTTTTTTTCACATACCGACCAGCCTCGTTCTAGTCGCTAAAAACAGTCTATCTTATCTACAAATATAATATAATAAAATCGGAAGAAATAACAAATTATGGATGGCTCATTGAGAATGGTTATGTGCTTACGAATTATTATGAAGGTATCACAAGTATGGAACTTTTACAAAAGTATTTTTGTGCCTGCTCCGGAAAATATCCGTGTTCAACGGAAGTATGCCCTTGCAAGCAATCTAATTTACAATGTTGCGATATTTGTTCTTGCAAATCTTCTTGTACAAACCGACATGACATTGTATCTGATGAATCGTAAAAATAAAAATGATGCTTAAGTATATATTTCATTTTTTCCTTCAAATGTTACTCTCGAACTTTCGTCTTTTTTCGTAAAGTTGCAATCGATTTTACTTTATATCTCTGATAAAATCGGATTTATCGACTAAAAATACCAATGCGGGAGCCGCGCGGCGAGAGTGCTCATCTTAAAATCGCTCTCTTTTTTTCTACTGCATATTACTAGCTCAAATTTTCCCAAAAACTTCCTCGATTTATAAATTTCAATACTGCGTATTCAGATATGAACAATTAAAAACTTCCTCACTCAACTTTTTTCATCGTACGTAAAAAGTCAAAAATTCGAAAAAAAAAGTTCTTCAATTTATTGCTCGAATGTAAAATGCTTTGGGGATTTCGGACTAGTTTCATTGTCTCTAGAATTGGTCGAAGAAGACGTCATTAAATTTTCGTGAAAAAATATGAATTATTCGCCGAGAAACCGCGAGTTGATTGTCGAAAATCGTAAAATCGTTTTTTTCGCATTTTCGGTTAAAAAGTCAATTTTGACCATGTTCCCCCAATTTAAGAAAAAAATAAATGTCATATTCGTGTTCAGCACCCTCGAAAATATAAAGATAGACTGTTCTTAGCGACTAGGTTTTTCATTTTCTAAACGACTATTTGGGGGTGTCCCGCTCCTCTTATTATAACCTCAGTGGTTCGGGTGACTTTGAATAAAGCTAAGTGAAAAAATTGTGGACAGAAAACAGGTGTTTATATACACTCACCTGTGGCACCTTCGTGAATAACAGCCATCATTATATGCTTGTTTAATGATATATTATTTCAGCATTCGAGAGAGGAAAACAGGTGTAAATGTTCTGTTCCTTGGAGTTCAATAAATGAGAGGAGGAACAAAATTGCACCGATAAGTGAAATAAGTGTCGACTGCGAAGCTGATGCCTGTTATTTCTAATTTTTTTCTTCTCCATTAATGAACCGGCATATAATTCCGTCAAGATCAAATAAAACTTATCAATTGTATATGTATTGGATAGTGGTTTATTCAAGCAAGAAAGTTTAATTTTCTCAAGTCAATAAAACACGAAATCAATAATACGCTCCATCCAAAACCAAATTCATCAAGAATAAGATTCAATTGAAAACTGATTCGACATTCTGCTCTGGCAGCTGCAGCTGTAACGTTTGAAAGTATTGGAATTAAATGAAATCTAACTTGGTGGCTAGTGGGTGGAGACTTTATATTTGCTTCCTCAGTGTGGATAAAACTACAATTTTATTATAATGTGATCGTGGATGGAAAATATTGATACCTCAACGTTATCAGTGAAATAGTTCTACAGTTATATTGAAATATACTTTCCAGTAGTTTCCATCCATGTGTAACTAAAGTATCAATGTGGTATTTAATTGGAATTTGATGGCATCATGCTTTTATTTCAACATGCTACCGGAAAATCATTTTGTCTGTCGACGTTTCAAATTACCTTTTCTATGAATAATCCACTCTATTCAAACATGGAATTTTGTGAGTGAGGTCGGTTTCGCGTCTAATGGAGAGCTGTTCAATTTCCACTACAATATTTCAGAAAATTCCACGATATTATTAATAACTAGAGGACCTGACAGACTTTGTCCTGTCTTGTCTTATATTATCATACAAATTTCATACTTAGATTAAAGAATATTACATACACATATTTTGGGTACCTGAGAAAATGAGACAATATCGTTTATTTTCTGATAGACAGAAAATGTTTTCCGAAAGATCTACTCTCCTGAAGTTTCTTCCAATTTCTCGGGCGAACAAATTTTTGTTTTTATGACTTATTTTTCTAATGACCTCACCAAAAAACTCATATGAAAAATGTCAAATGAGTCTGACCAGCTGTTTAGAATAAACTGTTCAGCATGAACCCGATTGCAGCGCTACTCATCGGTACTAATTGTGAATCTAAATCATCCCGTTACTTACTCAAACAGGCACAAAAAATTTCATCAAAATCGGATCAACCATTCAGGAGCTGTTCATTATGAGACCCATTGTAGCGCCACCTACCGAAACTAATTGTGAATCTCAACCATCCTGTTACTCACTCGAAAACACAAAAAATTTCATCCAAATCGGACCAACCGTTTGGGAGCTGTTCAATATGCAGCGCCATCTGTAACTTTATATAACATTTCGTCTGACGTTCGACAGATGACTGAGATATGAGCATTCGAGAACCAACTGTTACGTACAGAATTAACTAACTATTTTCTTGATACACACATGGAGCATCATTTAGATCATACGAACAGAAGACTGGACGTTTCAATGGAATGGTCATTTTACTGTGTTCCTCACAATGTTCTTCATATTTCCTCACCGCTTATGTACCCCCTGGACTACGACAAACATTATTTCAAAACCAAAATCAGCTAAATCGGCCCAGCCGTTCTCGATTATTAGCGAAACAAACTGCAATAATTGATTTTCATATATTATAATATATAGAGATGTAGGTAGCTCCTACAAGTTTCTAGACTCACATTTTTCGACTTTCAACTGCGATGGAAGCTACATAAGTTATATGGTTTTAAAGTGCAGTTCCATCTTGAATTCCTTCAAATGTCTGGTCTCAACTTATTGGAGTTCAGAAACTCAACTTAACAATCAACTGGGCGAGAACAATACTTAACTATGAATTCCAGTACACACTGGAATAAAAGGAAATAAAATAGCAGATGAACTAGCGAATAAGGTTACTAAAAAAACCTTTTGAGTGCCGGAACCATTCTGTGGAATCAGCTCCAATGTAATATTGGAAGAAAAAGGCAGAGCCGAATAAAATATATGTGGTCATTGAAAATATCTAGCAGGAATTAGACAATCGAAGATTTTTTTGGGTGACTACAACCTCATGGAATCAAACGAATGCATAAATCAAAGTAAACACCTGAAAAAGCTCAAAATAATGGGGAAAAAGAGTGTAGATTGATTACGTGGTATTAACATACTCGAAAATTGCACTGCAATTTAGAGTCCTAGTCACATCACCTGGAGGCTTACTGGACAGAAAAGGGATATTCACCTAAATAAAAGCCTGCAGATATCCAGAAATTCCTCTGGGAAGTAGGATTATAGACTTCCTTCGGGAACTTAGTAGAAGTATTGGGGCACAATATACACCAATATACATACACTGTTAAATAGTCCCAATGAAACAGCATAAGAATTCAAAATGAAATGGACTCAGTCTTACTCCCTCAGTGAACCACCTTTTATACATAGATATCAAACAATACGGATCAAAACCACAGAAAACATCAGCAATGACATAAAACTGATATTTGGGAGAGACAAATGCATGATACTCGTAATTAAACGAGGAAAATGGGCTCAATATACTAACGTGGAATTTGACAACAGCTAGATAAGGACATACAGATACATAGAATACTAACAAAATATCAAAGTTAACCAAAGTCACCAATTCAAACTTGAAAGCAGACTCAACTCGGAAAACAAAATCGAACCAATAAATACCTACGCCATAATGGGGGGAGCAAGGATGGGACTATTTAGGCAGCAAGATAATCTGAGCAACAAAATAGTTAGATCAGGACACACATCTGTTAAAGACATCATAAGTGAAGCCATTTTAGAACAAACTAACAAACTAAAACAGACTATATGGCCACTAAACTTCTCCCAAGCCCTAAATATGAGGTAGAAATACCTCACAGAAAGGACTGGCAAGACCCAAGCAGACTGGAATTTCCCCGAGGAGAGACCTGGTACACAGACGGATCACAGACAGGGGAAGGAACAGGAGCAGGAGTGTACAGTGAAAAGAGAAACACAAAAGGCTCTTTCTCACTAGGCAAACATACCTCTGTATTTCAGGCAGAGATCTATGCCATCCTAGAATGTGTCAGAATTAACAAATATAGGACTGACACTCATAGGATAAACATACTAACTGATAGCCAGGCAGCCCTTGCGGCTTTAATTACCCGCAAGGTAACATCCAGACTAGTAGAAGAATGTCAGAAAGAACTAAATGAACTGGCAGACCACATTAAAGTAAGATTGGTGTGGGTGCCGGGACATAATGGTATTTCTGGAAATGAACAAGCTGATGAACTCGCAAAAAGAGGTTCAGCAACAGCATATGTTGGACCAGAACCAGCTCTTGGGACCACAAAAAAGGTAGTCCGAGCGCAAATACAAAAATGGGTAGAAAGCCAACATAGACTTCATTGGAGGAACACTCCGAAACAGGTACACAGCAAAACCTTCATAGGTGACACATGTGCAAAGCGGGCCAAAGAACTACTGAATATCAGCAGGAATAAGCTAAGAATTATTGCAGGTTATCTAACAGGTCATACCCCGTTAAAAGATCACCTGCATAAAATGGGGTTATATAACGGGGACCTCAGCTGCAGACTATGTGGCATGGAGAACGAGACCGTGACCCATATCTTGTCTGACTGTGAGGCACTGCACTCGAGAAGACGGGCAATCTTCGGAGAGGCCAATGTGCCACCTGAAGTATATGGCACACATCCAATGGACCTATACCGTCTACTCGAAGGTACGGGGATAACTGGATGGGTGGACTAAATATGGGAGCAGAGTACAATAAGCCAATAGGCTGCAGTGCTCCCGGCATCTGAACGGCTCCCAAAATGAAGAAAAAAAAAAAAAAAACCTACGCCATACCACTATCGTCGTTCAAACAGAACCATGCTCACCAAATACCGAATGCACCATTCACGTCACCAGCCCACGACACCGAGCAATAGTAACTGTAGACACCGGAAGGCGCCTTCAAACTTCAGCAGACAAATACACAGCCATAGAGAAACAGAGCACATCAACTAACAAATTACAAAGACCATAGAAGATGAACTGATTGGATGGTCACAAAAAACCATTCACGGAAAGCACTCTAACATCACACAACAATCACACATCAATAAAAACTCACGTATAATTACAACCAGACACAGAAGGATTGGCAAAATGCTATACAGGACCAAGTCATAGCAACAAAATACTACATCAAACACATAATTAAAAAAAAAAAAAAAAACAAACAAACAAAAACATGCTTAAGAATATCTACAGAAAAAGTTCGACCATTTCACAGAAACAATTGAACTCGTTACAATCGGATGCGAACTGTCAGGAACAGACTATACTGAAAGACATTTTGCCAACACAAAATCTAATAATAGAAAATAGGCCGCACTATGAATATATACCTGAAACCATAATGAAGAAATAAGGAATGGAATTATACTGGGATCTTACACTACATACAGACGAGACACAACATACAACATACCACAACATACACACTACATACCAGGTTACACTTACCTTCTAGATATAACAATACTAAACGAAAAAACCTGAAAAAGTAGTATCTGGAGGAAATTCAGGAAATAGACAAATATACATCATAAGCTGTATAAATGGACCAGATGTGTAAGCAGTAGAAAGTCATCATAGTACTATCCATTCCATCAACATACACACATACACAAAAAGCGGTTATACTTAAAATATGTATCATCGTCAAACCTCAACACAAGTACTCAAACGATAGCTCTATAATACTTGGTCAATACACCCGTACAATAAAAAGGAGAAAGGATCTCCAGGTAACAGAGCCTGAGAAAATAGCAAGCATAATAATAATATACAGGGTGGCGCACCGAAAACGAAACAGATGCATTTACTGGCAGATGATTCCTTTTTAAAAAAATCCCTCGGACCCGTCGATTTTGTTTTCGAGGGGGACACAAAATTGGCATAAAATCACAGTAACATTTGCAGCCCCCTAAGCGGGGGTGGCACCATCCCTAAAATCTTAAATGGAAAGGGGGGTCGAATGATCCATCATTTAAAAGGTCTTTCAACTCCCTTTACAATGATGTAAAATTCATGTACTTCAATTCAGTAGTTTTGGAGATTTATTGATTTAAAGTTTAAATACATCATCGTAAGAGGAGATCAATACATAGCAGCAAAGTTGTTAAAAAATAAAGAATGAACTGACCTGTCAGCCGAGTAAATGTTGAAAATGACCACCATTACTTTCCATGCAATAATAAAGATTTTGCTGAAAACGTTGCCGGACATTTTGCAATATTTGAGGAGTAATTTGATGGCACTCATTCACAATTCTTTGTCGCAAATCTTCTAAGGATGTTGGCTGAGTAGCATAGATTTTGCTTTTTAAGTAACCCCACAAAAAGAAATCCAAAGGTGATAAATCTGGCGATCTTGGGGGCCATTCAACGGCACCTCTTCTACCAATCCATTGACCTGGAAAGGTCTGATCTAAATAATGCCGAACTCTTAATGCGTAATGTGGTGGGGCACCATCCTGTTGGAACATCAACATATTCTCAACGTATCGACCATCATTCTGATTTTCAATTATATCTGTTAGCGCAGGATCTATGGCATTTTGCAGTAATTCCAAATACATTTCACCAGTCAAATTTCCAGGTAAGAAAAAAGGACCAACCAAATGATCGCCAAAAATGCCAGCCCAAACATTTAATTTTTGTGGCTGCTGTGTGTGTACCTCATGGTAAATTCTGGGATTAGAGTCCGACCAATATCGACAATTATGACGATTTACTTCGCCATTTAAAAAAAAGGAACATTCGTCGGAAAAGCAAATGTTAAATAAACATTGTTCATCGTTTGTAATTCGTTCACTCATAACTTCACAAAATTGTAATCGCTTATCAAAATCGTCTTCATTAAGTTCTTGTACAAGGTGAATTTTATACGGATGAAAATTATGTGCCTTTAGAATCCGTTGGATAGTACGTCGACTAACACCACACGAAGTTTGCAATTTGCGGGTACTTAATGTAGGATCTACAATAACTTGCCCTAAAACCCCCACTTCTGTTGCTTCGTTCCTTATAGGATTTTCAATATTACGTTTTTTATTGGCGACTGATCCAGTTTCCCGAAATTTAGCTACAAGTTCTACAACATATTTTCGGTGCACATTATTGTTCTCATGTCGCTCATTAAAAATTTGTGCTGTTCTATTAGCGCACTGATTATTTCCGAAAAATATTTCAATAATTTCAACCCTTTCTGCCGTGGAATATACCATGGTTAATTTATGTAAAAGCAATAAATGATATTTTAACAACAAAGATTGGTCAAATCAATCGCAAACTAATGTACTATTTCCTATTTAAAATAAGTACGTGGCATTCTCTACTTATCTTTCTTCAAGAAACAACTTTTTTTGTCACAAAGGACACTTCAATTGCTATTTTTATTATTAATAAACCATGGGCGTAGTAAATAAAAGCATTTACTTATCAAGAAAATGCTTTTACTCAAATTTCTTCTGAAAGAAGTACAAACTAATTTGATGTACCTATTAAAGTCTACTTTAAACTTTAAATCAATAAAACTCCAAAACTACAGAATTGAAGTACATGAATTTTACATCATTGTAAAGGGAGTTGAAAGACCTTTTAAATGATGGATCATTCGACCCCCCTTTCCATTTAAGATTTTAGGGATGGTGCCACCCCCGCTTAGGGGGCTGCAAATGTTACTGTGATTTTATGCCAATTTTGTGTCCCCCTCGAGAACAAAATCGACGGGTCCGAGGGATTTTTTTAAAAAGGAATCATCTGCCAGTAAATGCATCTGTTTCGTTTTCGGTGCGCCACCCTGTATTTATTGCTCCTCAGCAAGCGCTTGGAATTAACACAATTTCAGTATCCTTTGAGTACAAGAGAATAAAATATAATTATTCATTGAAAAAGGAAGCACGTCATTTTATGATACTCCATACAAGTACAGTTATTATCTATGCACTTTTGAAGCTTGAATTATTCAAAGTGGAAATTAGTGAATTAATGAGAACTCATTATATTCAAATTGTTTCTGTAATTCCAAGAATATCTTGTATCTTTTATATTCTGATGAAAATTGATTATAAATGTCAGTCCAGCTTGAGGGATTTGAATGAAAATTTCATCTTGAGAAATGTTAAATAAGCTTTTTGACGAATGAAGCTATTGAAGTATGCTGTCCCCCATTTACAGTAAACATTGCGATTGAATTTAAGGCTGGACTCAGACGAACCACAGCGACACGTCACGACAACTTCATAAATGTGGTTGTTAGTGGTCGGCGGTCGTGGTTGGGTCGTTAGGCTAAACTCAGACGGAGCACAGCGACAGATGACGACATCAGAAACACAAAGTAGTATCTGTGGTCCGTATGAGTTTAGCATAACGACCCAATCACGATCTCCGACCACTAACGACCACATTTATTTAAGTTGTTGTGACGCGTCGCTGTCGTCCGTCTGAGTTTAGCCTAAGAGTGCAAAGTTGTCACGTTTAGTGAAATTCATTGACATAATGGGAAATGGAAAGCGATTTTGAAATTACAAATGGGCCATCTTATATAAGAAGACAATCCCCAACAACATTATAACCACAAAACCTAGAGACAAGTATGAAATACAAAATAGGTGCTCTTCAAAAGTCCCCCCTCCCCTTTGTCTTTTGAACCGTGATACTTAGTCTGATGAGATTTGGATGGTGAAAGTTAACTAATGTTAGCTTCTCTACTAGTGGTAACAGGTGACGTATTAGCATCGGCGACGTCTCCAGGCAACTGAAGCCAATAATGTTAAATGTGACCTAATGTCAAGTAACACCTCGTTTGGAAGGTATTCAAAATATCTATCCAGTCATATTATTTTTTGGGGATTTACCATGTCTTCGATGTTTAAAATAAATGAACACTGAAATTTGAGTTCGGTTTCAATTAACAAATTTCCAAAAACACTTAAGTACGTCAATAAAAAGATCTGAACGTGTTAGGTCCGGTAACGAAGCTGGCCATTCTATTGGATCGCGTCGTCCAATAAATCAACCAGGATATACCCCATCTAGATAACGTCTAACTGCAAAGTTATAGTGTGCATGCAGGATTACCATCTCGTTGGGACGTTTTTTTTTTAAATCTGGATTATCTTCAAGAATTTTGAGAATTAACGGTTCCATTGCGAATTTTAACGTCTCAAGATAAACTTCACTGGTCAAACTAGACTTCAAACAAAAAGGCCCGGCTATGTGGCTTTCCAAAATACCTGCCCAGACATTTACTTTCATGGGAACTCTGTGTATGTTTTTCAGAAAATATGTGAGGATTTATGTGACTCCAATACCTCAAATTTTGAGTATTCACATTTCCATCAAGGAAGAAAGTACTATCGTCACTAAAACAAATCCTTACATAGTCTGGCTGTTAAAGAATTTCAGTAGACAATTTTTCACAGAATTTCAGCATTCGATTGAGGTCGTCATCTGAAAGCTGATGCACCATGGGTGTACTGTACTATGACTGACTCCACAGAGGTAGACGCTACTCGGGCCGTGAAAGAAAAATGGTTTACTTCAATTCCTTCAACCATATCAATTGGTTTATCAATACCAATATTTGGTCAACCTGATCGTTTGGCATAATTTTGTTGAAACTTATGGAAAAGCTCACTCAAATAAGTCCTTGATATAGGGAATCAGAGTATATTTCATTAAAAATGCGTTACACTTCCACCAATAGTTAAGATAGCTGTTACTTTGTCAGCTAGAGCATGTACCATTTTGTTCATGTGGATACTGAAACATCTCGTTAAACAATAATTAAACTGGAAATTCAAGGTATTATCGCATGTTGAAACCAGTCCAATTCAGGAAACACCCTAGCCTCAATAAGAATCTCAAAATACAATGTTATCAAAAGCCTTAAATATATATCTAAGCTACATTACTAAACCAAACACTCTACACAACTTGCACACCGAGGAAAAAGTTCAAAATGCAGAAGTGACAATGCCAATTTTATATACATTGATCAGTACCTACTAGCCGTCTTTCAGTAAATAACAACTACTGTTATAGTTGAAATAATACCCTTCTTGGTGTGCGTCATCGATTGTTAATGTCTTTCTAACACATTAAGTAGAAAGAAATGGAAAAAAAGGCAGGTCTGTGATTGATCCTAATCAAAATATCACAATAATGAACCGTTTAAACGTATTACAAACGTTAACGCTAATCTTTGACTTACAAAAATTTGATTGGTTGATGTTTAGATTACGCTCAAGCTCAACCTATCAATCAAGAGTTTAAAATACTATGGAGGCGTTACTTTCGTAGCGGCAATAAGTCTTACGTCTTTTTCTACTGTCACGCTGACAGTTCTTGACAGGTCTGTACTTTTGTTTTACTTTGTTTACGGTCAATTATTATTTATGAAAATTGAATATTAATCTTATTGATTTATTTATTTAAATAATACAAAAAATATGCATGAATACACGAAAAAACATCAGTATTTTGAAAGTTCTCAAGTATTTTGAGTTAGAAAAAGAAGCTGGTAATTATTAATTGCATAG
>CAJUYG010002202.1:0-14511 GCA_910591675.1 Galerucella calmariensis | reverse complement strand
AAGTATTTTGAGTTAGAAAAAGAAGCTGGTAATTATTAATTGCATAGCCTTTTCGAATTTGGCTAAATACAATCCTGATGATGTTATTCATCAAATTTAAGGTTAGCTATATGTCAAAATAGCAAATAAAATAAACGACATGCCAAAAACCCGGATATACGTCACAATCGATGACGCACACCAAAAAAGGTATTATTTTAACTATATACAGACAGGTTATATGGTTGAAATGATACCCTTCTTGGTGTGCGTCATCGTTTGTGACGTATATACGGGCTTTTGGCATGTCGCTTATTTTATTTGCTATTTTCACACATAATATGATCCTGAAAGATCTCAAGTATCTTCAGTTAGAAAAGGAAGCTAGTAATTATTAATTCCATAGCCCTTTCGAATTTGGCTAAATATGATCCTGATCATTTTATTTATCAAATTTAAGGTTATCTATATTATATTGATATTTGATAAATAAAATGATAATGATCAGGATCATATTCAGCCAAATTCGAAAGGGCTATGGAATTGATAATTAGAGTTGAAATTCTTGGTGTGCGTCATCGATTGTGACGTATATCCGGGTTTTCGGCATGTCGTTTATTTTATTTGCTATTTTGACATATAGCTAACCTTAAATTTGATAAATAAAATCATCAGGATCGTATTAAGCCAAAGCCGAGAAAGCTATTAAATTAATAATTACCAGCTCCTTTTTCTAACTGGAAATACTTCAGAACTTTCAAAATGCTTATGTTTTTCGTGTATCTAGGCATATTTTTGTATTATTTAGATGAATATAACAATAATATTAATATTGACTTCTCATAAATAACAATTGACCGTAAGCAACAAAGTACACACCTGACAAGAACTGTCAGTGTGACAGTAGAAAAAGACGTAAGACACATTGCCGCTACGAAAGTAACGCCTTCATAGTATTTTAACCTCGCGATTGATAGGTTGCGCTGGCGCGTAATCTACACATCAACCAATCAAATTTTTGTAAGTCAAAGATTAGGGTTAACGTTTGTAAAACATTCAAACGGTTCATCAGTGAGATATTTTGATTAGGATTAATCACAGACCTTCCCTTTTTCCCATTTATTCCTACGTAATGTAATAGAAGGACATTAACAATCGATGACGCACACGAAGGAGGGTATTATTTCAACCATACGACCGACAATGGTATAAGGATATCCAGCAACGTATTTCCTTTTTTTCAATCAACAACCAAGAGTCTCTTAGTTTTAAGTTCATTCTATATCAGCTGACCAATCAAATTCATTTATAGATTTTCTAATTTCTATTATTTGACTCGAATGTTCAATTATATGATCTTTTTTTGATATGAAAGTTCATTATTATTGTCTCTGAATACTTTATTGTTGTTTTTATCTTTTGATTGAAAGATTTCAAAAATTATTTGACACTTGTTTCAATTTCTGTTGCTAGGTCCTTTCTTCCGTTTCTAGTTGACAAATCTAAGTTTACACCTAGTTAACTATGTTCATAGATGTACTTTATCTATTTTTACTAGTGTCAGATTTTATAACCTATAACCTATCTAATAGTTTCTATTTTGCAGATTCTTTTTTTCCAGATTTACTCATTAGCCAAGAAACTTTTATGAAGCTTTTGAAAACTCTGAAATTATGTGGAAAGGATTTTAATAAATCGGAGAGAGAAGTTATCACGACTCCTGTTTAAAGTTCAAGCATATTTCAGGTGTTTTGTTTATATTTTATTTTGTTGAGTATAATTCAAAGCTCAATTTATTTTTATCGTTCAAATGTATGAGCTACATAATAAAATTCAAACTGCCTTCTCTAGTTTGATTCATTTTACTTTGTTAATTAAAGAAATTTTTTTTTTAAATAGTTTTCATTATTAAATTTTTATACTGAAATAACCCTTGTTTGGTGTAGGTTTGTGATGTATGATGTTACTTTCCATATCAATATATTATTTACTATCTTACAACTCTAGCACTAGGAACCAATTAAATACCATCAATATGTGACCGTTTTTTTTAGAAGCTTTTCAGGGATAATACAACTTCAAATCCACGGGAACGTTAGCTGTCAGGATTCGACCAGATTTATTGTATAGTCAAAGGCACTCTTATCGTGCGGGTCATACGATTCAACAAAGACATACTCACCGTTTTCGTTCTCTTCTAATGCGTTTAATCATAACTTCCAAATAAAGTCCGTAAGATAAATAAGACAGACTTATGCAATTTTGGCGGGAAAAAGAAGAATATGTATTTAGTTTTCAGCGATTCTAAAAAGTCTTTCACCAGCGAAGTTTTTATTTAAATGTCAGTTTGACAATTCAAAGTGACAATATATGGATGTAGCTATCTTGGTACGTCTATGTAGCTATCTTCATTTTAGTTAAAATAACCTTCTTCTTCTTCTCTCCGGGTGTATTTGTTATCTTACATTTTGGTAACCTCTGTGTTTTTTGATTTGATACATATGGTTAGTGACCTTTGAACCCGCACGATAAGAATGCGTTTGACTATAGATAATCACACTTCAAAATAAATGGATAATGCTCAGGTGCAAGGAGCCGTTGAAAATGGGAGAGAAGGAAGAAAAAGGTATGAGTGGAGCCAGACCATCGGCAAAGCGACCTGTCGCACTATTAATCATGCACGCATGATACCAATAGTTTCGCATTCCATATCATGTTTCATTGTAAACGCAATAAATAAGAAATGAAGATTTTTGAGCATGTGAAAACGCAAATCGAAAAACGAGGTGCTACTTGTCATAAGAAGCGTTTTCGATTATTTACTTTTGGCTGCTAATAGCAGCTCGTAGTGACTGAATTCCGTTCGTTTATTACCGGGCTTGACGTCTAGTCCTACCTTCCCCTTGCCCCTCAAGCACATACCGAAAAGTATGAGCTTCAAGCCACGGACATTAAATATTTGACGTTTGTCCGGTTTGACGTCTATTTAAAGGTTAAGATTGTGCCGATTACGATTTAATACGATTTAAACCCTACTTAAAATATCTAAATATGCAAAAGTCACGCACAAGTGCTTGAAGCCCAAATAAACGAAAGCAACAAAGGTTCCATTCCATATAATTGGTTTCGGTTACCTGGTGACGTCATCGATGCCTATCACGTCACCTGCTACCACTAATGGAGGAGCATACAAAAGTTCATTTCCGCCCTTCAAATTTCAGTTTGTATAACCGTTACAAAGAAAAGAGGGCTAGGGGGGACTTTTGGAAAGCACAGTATACAATATAAGCAATGGGCTGAATACAACAAAATGGATAATTATTCCGAAAAGTAAGGTGGGTAGAAAATTATATGCATTACAACGAAGTTAAGTGCATCTCTCTTTTCGGTTATACTGTCCTCTGTTCATCCTGCGAAATGAGAAGTGGCCCTTTTCTGACTAGTAATGGTTATTTTCCCAATGCTTTACTACAATTCGACCATTCCTATTCGATGTCGCATTTATGGTGTAGTCACATATGAAGTCTAAATAATATTCCCAATATATTAGATAATGTTTGAAAGGCGTCCATTTTCCGCCAGCATGAGTAAAATGTCCGTTGTCTCAATGATAACGATTGAACTGTATGCGTTCCTCAACCATATCCAAATGAGTCAAATAATATCTCAATTTTATTTGCATTTTCCATAATTTGTAGCTTATTTTTAATATAAGATATTGATTGGCACACTCCATACAAAAAATATTCTCAAAAGAAACGACGGCTCTCACTGGAATCGAAGCTGAGTCCAACGGGAGAGGCTTGGCATAACTACCAAAATTATTAATTTTGCCGCAAGCACTGCCTCAAATACTCAATTCCATATTATGAACTTCTTTTCACTAATAAATTCAGATTCTCGTCCTGCAAAACTATTCTCAACTCATTCGCTCCTTGCTATTATCGGTTACGTAGTTTGAATAGAGAAATTAGTTGAATATTAGTTTCGCGAGGCATGAGAATATAACCAAATATGATATCTCTGTCTTCTGACATAATTATAGCAAGCTTTGGAATAGGAAGTGAAAGCTTCACAATAACGTCATCGAATTGATGTTGATTGTACCAACCCTTCAAGCTCATGGAATTACTAATATATAAGACACATCCCTAGTGTGGAGAAAAAACATGCTCAGCACCACAAATATACGGACCAGAATGTATTGACACAGGAATAAATAACCTAACAATGGTGTTACAAAACAAATACAGGAAAAAAACGCGTCAATGGCACGAATCGCACATTAACTGTACACAACTGTGGTGAGGCCCAGGGTCACCTATGGAGCCTCAGTTCAGAGGCCAAAAACAAATCCAAGAAAAGTGATCAAAACTTCAAAGGCTTGCCTGTCTATTCACAACAGGTGCGATGAGAAGCTGCCCGAATAAGGCTATGGAATCCTCTTGCTCTTTATGTTAAGGCTAAAGCTAGAATGGCCGCATATACTTAGCACAAAGTGCTATGCAAGTTGGCACGAAAGAACCAATTTCCACAGTCATTGCAGAATCATGGATGTTATCACAAACTCGTTTCTTGAATTGGGAAGTGATAACATGCTGACCATAATAATCAACCTTAGTCAACCACATCATATCCAGTTGAACTGCCCGTAAGTGAAAAGCCCATATAATTGTCCACTTCACTAGTACAGATCAAATGTTATTTAAAATTCTCCCAACATTTCCATCACCTCAATTCACTGCAGCAGCAATTTATCCACTAAAAAGTGATTCCAAAATTATAGTAACGCGAATCTTCACCTTCAACATTTCTTCATTTATCTAAAGTGATCGACGATAATTTCAGTGTCGGACAGGAATCGAACAATATCGTTGTTCTTAGCTATACCACGCACAGTTGATAATAAAGAGGTAGGTCTATCTTGAAATATTGCAAATAATAGCTAATGGAATGGTCTTTTATCTTGCTTGCCTATTTAATAGTTCACCGAATAGTAATAGGAACAGAAGGCACTTCCGCTTGCTTTCCTTTTCAAGTCTAGCGTTTGCACTGTACTTCATAGTATAGAGAATATATTGTTAGTTTCATTAAGTTATTCAAAAGTTCACGTAAGCCCCAACCTTCAGAGCTATTTATATTCAATGGGAAGTAAGCTACCAGCAATATGACTTTGAGAAGGAGGGATACGGAACAAACTTTAATATTTCAAAAGGCTTTTTTGCATTATTCAGCAGTAACAAAATTTCCGAGCTGAAATTCAGATTTACACATAGGTACGTAATAAAGATTCACTAAGGCAGGTTGTTTCATTGAGTATTAGACTTATGAATCCACAAGAGCCGAGAATCTCAGATTCTTTTACCATAAGATACTGTTGTTTCACAAGCCATCATTTCTTTAATACAATTCGCCAAAACAAGATTGAACGACATTTTGAAACAAATGTATGTCATGTGTATTTGTACATTTTTTATCTGTGTTTAGCTAATTGGTCAGTACTATGTCATTAGTGGGCGGGATTTTGATTAGGACATTCTGTTATTGTTCTCTTATTTATACTGCGAAATTTCAACGGTGGAGTGTACGATTTTCTGGAAACGCGAACGTATTTCAAGACCATTTAAACCAGCTAGTCACCAGAGATATTTATTCGAGGCCAAACTTTGAAACAAAACACAAACCTGACGATGGGTTTTAACTGAATTATACTCCCAAAGGTACGAAGTTTATTCTAGGCAAGTTTAGCCACGTTATGAACTGTGAACATTAATTTGTCCACAAACTTACACAGTTAATCATTATGATATTAGACACCTTTATACACGTTTTTATTAACATAAGAACACGCAGTTGTGAAAAGATAGCACTCCTACCAGTTAAATATCGAGTGCACTGTAATGCTTTTGGCAGTAAAATATTTTGCATGAAGAATGGCCCGATTTCATTCCAAGCGATAACATTGAAATAATTCTATTGAAATGAACAAATATACTCGTATACCGATCGTCAGAGAAGTCGGCCATCAAAATCTCACACATTTTCAAAACTGATTATCTCTTCCACTACTTATTTTATTCACTGACTTTTTTGTATCTGTAGTGACAATGTAGTTATAATTATGAAGGTGACACTTACTTCAACTTCAGTGAAGGGTAGGCCATGATTTCCATTATTCATGGTGGGTTTTCATTGTTTTTTAATTCTGAAATGTGACCAATGGCATGAAATGATTATTATTTGTGGATATCATCAAAAATATTCACTAAGTATTGAGAATGAATTTATTTGGATAACTCACAGACAAAAATAACTAAATGTTATATTCAACAAATGAGGTTGTATAATAAAAGTTCAAAATAAGCACCATCTAATTCTAAGCATTGATGAATCCCATTCATTGAGTTATGACTTGTAATTCTGGAAATATAGTCTGAAGTTAAAGAGTTGGAAGCAAGTAAAAAACCTCTTTACATCATATTCCTCTTTGTTTAAAGGTCAAATGGTGTGAAACTGATGAATTTTTTGCCGCCATAAATCATTTCATTAATACGAAAACCAGACATTGTTAAATCCACACACTGTCAAACTTAGTTGCATATCAATTTTGAAAATAATATTAACGTGAACCGAAATTATCTAACATAACTTAATTTTCTGAAATTTTGATGATAAAAGTTTTTTTATAACTACTTTTGTTACTAAAACCACATCCATAACACGGGATTGACATTAGCAGAATACCCTTCTAAACACCAGTGTTTGAAGTGTGAAAAGTCATACTGCGAATATAATTGAAATTTTGTGATATTGAAATTTGTTTTTTTTTTCTGCTGTCTAAGAAAAAGTATACATAGTACCAACTAGTGTCAAAAACATCTTCGGTCACTCGACTCGTGCCTCAGAAAATGTGTGACTGAAGTATGACTAAAGTAACGTTTATCTACAACCACCTTTAAAATCAGTCATTTACGAACCAAAAAAAATGTGTGAAATCATACATTATACATACGTTGAGAAGCGTGCGTAAATGAACAACACTTTTTATATGGGACTTTCATTATAACACCCAAAAGCGTGCGTAAATGACTAATGCTTTTTACATATCAGGCCATAGTGTAGCGGAGTAATTGTATTTAATACCTATTTCTACAACTAGTTGCAAAATGAACGTGTTTTTGCACTAGATGTGAGGATTGAACCACGAGCGTAGCGAGTGGTTCAACACATCGTGTGCAAAAAACACGGCGTTTTGCATCGTGTTCATATACAAGATGTTTTGTAATTCAGTTGACGAAAATAAGAAAAAAAATGTTTGCAATTCACTTACGAAATGTCATCATTTTGACACTCATTTTAGTTGCAAAACGTGGTTAATTTTGTCACTCAGGGACGAAAAATCCATTTATGTTCACCAAGAATACCTAGTTTTATTATGAAATTAATTAGACAACTACATATTATAATATTTTCATTGAGAAATCACTGTGATTTATTATAGATATTAAACGTACAGTTTTGAAACGTATTGCCACGGGATACTGCTGCCTTTTATTCATTACTTGTAGACATAGATGAAACCCCAGATCATTGTCAAAAAACTCAGCCACGTTTGAATTCATTGTTATTCTTGTCGATGTACTTTGTTTCGGAACTGCGATATTGTCGATATTTGTCAATGTATTTTGCCCAAGTATCTTCACAGCTGTTTTTCTTTTATTATTGATAGATTCGTCAATATAATTTTCAGCAACAGCGTTTGACTTCCATCCACCATGCCTTTTCAACGTTTGTATATCAGCACCAGCATCTGACAGTAACGTTGCAGACGATCTGCAAAATGCATGGCTAGTGTATAATTTAGGATTTTGCAAGCCAAGGAATGTTGCTATTTTTTTGGGGGTGTCAGAAAATGTGTTGATGCCGACAGGTTGAATATTGCATTTTCCGTTTCGATATCCGAGAAAAAAACGATCATTTTTTACATGGTTTGGACGCATTTAAATGTATTTTCGGACTAATGCAATCAGATTAATTCCATCAACATCACCTTCGGTTATTGTAAAAATTCTGTCAATCTTTGGGTTCGTATCTGGAATGCTTTTAATAAAAGAACCGCAGTCGCTAACATCCGCATATTTAGTAATTCATTTCTTCGGCAACCTCCTGCTATCCCAACTATAAAAATTACTTTCAAACCTAAATAAATGTGATCAGCAGCTTCTATTAAAAATCTGCTGGAATCTTCCTTACTAAATGTTTTTGATTTTTTTGGCCGATATCCTTCCGCATTCCTTTTCAAAAAAGCAATCAAATTTGTAAGCTTACTGATATCCACATTTTTATTGACATAGATTGTTGTTCGTAACATCGAATAGTGACTCCACATCGTCGACGGTTGGAATATTTTGGCTTTGTATGAAAAATAAGCAAGAAGAACCTTTTCTGATACCGTTTTTTCAGTATTTATCTTCTTCACTTCGCACCACTTCTGGAAGTTAGAATAAGCTGCTTCATATGCTGCCTTTGACTTACTTGGCAGCAAATTTGCTACAACGGCTTTTGCAACTTCTTTAACGTCTGAAGGTAGGGAATCTTCAGATTCGCTCATTTTTGAAGACAGAATGGACATAATTAACAAATAAACGTGGTTATTTTGACAAATATGTCTTAACATTTGAGGTTTTGATCATTGTTGTAATGGTTATCTCCATAGAAACAAACAAGCATGGCTTTGATAGTATTTAAAATTTCAATATGAAACGTAATGAAAAATTGTTTTTACTGTTGCTACAATAATTATTCTTTTTCTATTTTTTTCTAGATGGTCCGTAATTATAAGAGAATAACCGGAAAGGCTGCTCGGACGAAAAAGAAGATGGCGGAGGCCTGTGCACAGGTGGCCAATGGAGAAAGTGTTAAAAGTGTGGCCAAGGCTTTTAATATTCCCAGAACTTATTTGCGGAATCAGCTTAAAAGGCAACGACCCCAAGGCCCCAAAATGGGAAAAAACCCAGTGTTTACGAAAACACTATCTCTTTCCAACATTTGGAGGTAATAATTAGAGTTACAAAAGAACGTATGTCATTTCTTGGAAGACAAGTGTGCGTATATTGTATGATGTGTTTTTACTGTCAGTAGAAAAGGATGAGGTATATACAGTAGAAAAAATTGACCTTTACCCTGACGTCATACCTACTAACCTCGCGAAATCAATCAATGAGTCAAAAAAGGCTACAATTACTTTGTCGTGTGCATAAATACATTGACTGCTTGTTTATCTTGTTCAGCCACCGTCTAAGAAGTGAGGTTAAGTTGGAAATATTCATTAAATGCAAAACAGAAAATTCTGTACTTATCGTGGAATGAAAATAATAAATTAGAGGTACAGTTGGTTCGGTGAATCTTTTGCCATGCGTCATCATTCATATACAAACGCAATACATCAATACATTAAATGGCACGCAGGTCGTAGATTGATGGTTCAATTAGGATGTGGCTAAAATGACGGTGCACGTTATTTATTATTGAAGGTGGTGTAATAGATATTTGTGAATATTTTACAGCCATTTAGCAATATGTTACCTAAACTTTTAGTTTGAAAAAACTGTTAGTATTCCAGAGTTTTATGAGGTTATTCCGCAAATTTCCTTGCATAAGAGTTAGTATTAATAACAACTACCTCAGTGAAAACTTTGCAAATCAATATTGCCCCTTTAGGGTTATGGCTGGCAACCATTATTATTGGGCCGTCCCACCCATACGGTTCAACAATGCAAAATAAAAATCTTTTGGGTTGTGAAAATAAATAATGAATATTTTAAATATGTATATTTAAGACAAATAAATATATACAATAAATTTTATTTAATCGTCCTCATATTCAGAATCGGAGCTATCACCAGTATTTATGTCAATGGTAATTGGTTGAATGCCAATATCAACTATATTTTGCTCTCGGGCATACCACTTTCCTATAATTTCATGAGTATGCCTAACACATTTTTCCCAAATTTGTTGATCACATTGTTCCAGTGCCTCTTTCCACATATTTATAACAGAACTATCTGAATAACCATCTTTTCCAATATATTTATTGAAATATGACTTGCAATTTGCCCAAATTAATTCAATAGCGTTGAATTCACAATGATATGGCGGTAGTCTCAGCACTTCATGACCATGTTCTCGTAGTAACTCATCAATTTTATACACGTTTCCTTTTCTATTCATTTTTGCAATTTGTAGCAATTCAGGTTTTGTGAGTTTTGTATCAAACTTAATGTTGTTTGTTGTCAACCATGTAACAATTTCATTTTTTGTCGAGTTAGTAGAAGGTTGCTTTTCTAAAAGAACACTATGGTATGGAGCGTTATCCATAACAATAAGAGATGGCTCTTCTAAGTTGGGAATTAATTGAGTACTTATCCATTTAATAAAGATTTCATTGTTCATTTCTCCATGGTAATCAGCTACTTTAGATTTTGAGCAAAATAATAAACTGGCTTCAGAGACAAATCCTTTGGTAGAACCAGCATGAACAATTATAAAACGTTTACCATCATAACCATCTGGTTTACGAACACTTTTAGTGCTGTTGTCTTGCCAAGAATATGTTTTATTTCCTTTCGAATAGATCCATGTTTCATCCAAAAATACAAGCTCTCTTGGGTGAGTACTTGCAAGGTTTTCCATATATTCACGTAGAAAGTTGGCTCTCAAGGCTGCAATACTGGTCCGCTCCATTAAAGCTCTTCGATTGTCATCTTTGTTATATTTGAATCCCAATGTTTTTAACAAAATGCTGAGAGATGTTTTGCCAATAGATAGAATTTCTCTTTCCCTTAATTCACAATTTAAGGTAGTCAAAGTAACATGCTTCTCTAAAACAAATACAAAAATTATAGTAGAGATTCAATTAGAACAAATACCATGTTTTTAATGATATTATGATTGTTCATTCCATCAATATTTAAACCTTGACTGTTCAAAAAAAAGATAAATTTAATAGTTGACTTAAATTGTAATGTAGTCACAAAACTACTGAAATCTATATAAATACCTTCCTAAATTTTTCTTGAATATACCCTGATTTGAATACTCATTACAAAATACCTACAGCTACATTTTACCAAAAAATTTTGATCAAATAATAAATAAATACTTACTCTGTTGGTACATATCATATAATGTGTCCTGTACTGCCATCTTAGCTCCCTCAGGTAGATCAGTTGTTTTGGATTTAGAACGAGTTCTGCTTCTGCCTGGGCTTGAAAGCATTTGATTGTTTTCTTTCCTTTTTTTTATAGCATATACTGTCCGCCGAGATATGTTCAAGGCAGTAGCAACCCTCTAACATAAAAAAAATTGATTGATGATAAGTATATTGCTAAACAAGCATAAACTTAAATATTTATGTTACCTCTTGAACACATGAAACCGGTTCCAAAGGACCTCCATTTCTTTTTTCCCACTCAAAATACTCCAACACATTTAGAACCAGCTCCTGTGTTTGCGAATTTAACGTTTTTCCAGGCATATTCTAAAAATAAAAATCATTCTGGTCTCTCAGAAAATTAGGTCAATTTTTTCTACATTGGTGGAAGCAAAATGTGTTTCATATAATTCAGTTTGATGGAACTCTATCCAGAATCATGATGAAATGTCAATTTGAGGTTAGTTTTCATTGCAAAGTAAATAAATAAAAAGTAGATGAATAATCTTTACTTACCACAAATATTCGAACACTCAGGTATAAGTTAGTCGTTATAACAACTGTTTTTGAAATAAATTTATATGCAAGGGAAAAAAACGACTGAAAATGTAAAATAAAAATGTAAACAAAGTCTTCGGTCTGTCAACGTACAAATGCGTACAAATTCGCGTTAAACCTATCGCCGACATTTATCATATGGCTATCTCTGTTTGTTATATTATGTTGTAATGGAACAAACGGTTTCATTTCGGGGGTTTAGATTCTGTGAGTAGGAAAGAGACGTACTACAAAAAGTAGTATGTGAATAATTTCATACATGGGAAAAGATTCAGCGAACGGACTGTATTGAAAAAAACCGCTTTTATAGAATTTATCTGAATGCAAATGATGGAACGATTTGAACAAAACTCGATGTATCAAAATTATGACAGTTGTGATAAGAGGTCAAAATAAATTCTTATGAATACAACCGATTAATCGTTTTTGGTGCTATCTCTTTTCAACATTTGGAAGTAATAATTAGAGTTACATAAGAACGTATGTCATTGCTTGAAAGACAAGTGTACGTATATTGTATGATGTGTTTTTACTGTCAGTAGAAAAGGATGGGGTATATAAAGTTTGTGTTTACTACTGTCCATTGTTAGTGACGTCAGGGTAAAGGTCAATTTTTTCTACTGTAAGTTTGTGTTTACTACTGTTCATTGTTAGTGACGTCAGGGTAAAGGTCAATTTTTTCTACTGTGTGTTACTATTCACTTATTTAGTTCCAAACAAAAATGCCGAATGTGAAAAAAGTCACTGTTGCAATGAATTGCGAATAAATTGTTGATGGAGTTCGTAACAAACTAACCACGCCAGATTCGTGTCCTCTGAACATTGTCTTAGGCATATTAAATACTTCTTCGTCCAAATACTTCAAACCCTTCATCAGGATATAGGTTTTGCAAAATTTCGCTTGCGACATAGACCGATCTGAATTTGAAAATACGGGCTCAGAATTAACTTTAGATCACATATTCATAGTTTAATAGGAAGTTATAGTGGTACCATGAAATATTAGTTGATTTTCCAAAGTCTCACTTCCAACCAGCTTTTTCCATAGCAAACTTCATTAAAAGAGTAATTAGCTTCATATTTTGAATAGAAAGGCTGTCAAAGTAGTTGAGCAGCAGGTTGTCCGTAATTAGAAGAGTTTCGAAGTGTGAAAATTAAGTTTGTTACAGTGCACAGGAGAACATAAAATTCCGGTTCGATATTAGTCACATGGAAATAGGTAGTCCGATTTTTTGGATAATTAAACTCGTGACAGAGTTAGTTATTGTACTTTTTGTTGATCATTTTGCGGAATAAAATCATAATATTTTCCCTTTTTCCCATTCAACGCTTCGGTAGCGTTCTAGTTACCGTTATCTTCAGGTTTCTGAAATTCTGAGTAGATAGCTACGGAAACGTTGAATTAATAGATAGGGAAAAGATTATGGATCGACTTTCCATAATAAATAACACCTTCGCGGATTAAGCGGCATATGACGCTCTTAATACAGGTTGTCCCTGTATTAAGAGCAGCATATGCCGTCCAAATATGAATCTCGTTGCTGCAACAACGCGGAATTTGCCGCTCGGTTTATACGGCGTTTTCAATGCGTACAAGTTTTTTTGTCCCAGCAGAAATTGAAAAATCACGAAAAATGTCCTTGAAACAGTGTACGCGGCACATGTGTTTAGACACGCCTACAAGCCACACGTGTATGTTAAACGCTGCAGTTTTCAGTGTGTTTTTGTGCGTTTTGCGAGAGTTTTATTTAATATTATACTGGTATTTTTGTGTTCAATTATGGCGAGTACTGGAAATGTTTTTACAATGCTGAAATTTGATTTCCAAACTACATTTCTGATACCGTTTGATCGATTTTTTTTGAAATTTGGCAGAAACATTCTTTGACACTAGAAGGTACCGTGATTCGTTTGTTGTATTGATCGGGTGTAAACAAACTTTTCGTGAGAGTGGAAGTAAACATGATAGTAAGGAGTCAGTTGATTTTTCTGTTTGTGGAGAATGCGTGCTAATTATTTTTTACAACAAAAAGGGGATGTTTTATGGACATTGTCTAATCACTAATTATCTATTTTTTCCAGGAGAAATGGATCCCCGAGAGTTACGGAGGTTACTACAACTCATGGATGAAACCCTACAGCAGAGACGATGACATTGAAGACCCAAATTACACTATGGAAAACTCGTCCAGCAGCATTAGTTCTGTAAGTGAAGCCCAGGAACAGTTAGGTGATGATGTGCAAGATGAGAATATCACCGTACAAGATATGGGCTATAGAGCCTCACAGGACTCTAGTGGAGATGAATAGGATAATGATGTAGCGGACATTCCAAATTTTAATTTTGACAATTTGTCTCCAAGTGCTGTTGAATGTTTAGAGAAGTTGTGGGATGATAAATTAACACACTTGATAACCACTTCAATAATCATCGAGAGGTTCTCTAAAACACCAATCATCCACAGAGAAGATATGGCAGGCTTTCCAACATAAAAGTCATATGTTCAACCGAAGTGAAGCAGTTCCTGGCTTTATGCATGCTACAAGGTCAAAAGAAGTATCCTTTCATCATAAAAATGTTCTCCATGGACCCACTTCATTATGCTTCCCTAAGAGATGGGATGGAATCAAAGGATGCAGTTTTGCCAGGATCACCCTGGGCGGCCCTCGGAAGCTGGCGCCGAAGAAATATTTGGCGATGACCAGGAAAAACCTACGTTTAACAGTAGGATTTCTGACTGGTCACTGTCAACTAAGTA
>CAJUYG010002201.1:17249-54504 GCA_910591675.1 Galerucella calmariensis | reverse complement strand
TTTATATTGAAGAAAGTTCAATTTATAGTTGGGGTTATAAACAACGCTTGATTACACTATTTATAACTAAATGATTGTAGATTCACGAATTGCGATTAATGTTTTTAGCTGCTGGTGACTACGATGAAAACGACTCTTCTACCAAAGGCATCGGCCTGGAGTCTGTGGAATGTAAACCCAATTGGTTCCAAACTCTTGCTGCCCTGTTGCGACTACGAATTTTGAGATTACGACGTGATTTAAAAAAGTTATATTTCATGATATTTCTACCTCTAGCATTAGCAGTTCTGGGATTATTTGTCAACAGTTGGGAAACAGGTAATCTGGTAAAATTAACGTAATCAAATAAGGTCTAAAACGGTACATATTTTTATAAATTTTAATCATCGGTATTTACTAATTTTATTTATGATTGTAGAAAATATTTAATTCAAATCATTACATCTTAGTTCTAATAATACATCAGCTCAGATTATAATACAAAATAATTAAACTGTCAAACTGACACGATTTGTTATTATGCAGGAAGTTTGAGATGTATAACCGTATTTATTTCGAAGTACGTATTGTATTTGATACGATTATTTATTGAGGAAATTAAGAAAATATAAATAATTTATCAATTCAAATACCAATTGGTACAATGGAAATTATAATCCGAATCGACTCATTTTCGATAAACGTCAAAATTTGACGGTCCTAATACTTTGTGTATTGTTATATATTGATTTCGATGTGGTTACTATGGAAATTATATTATTGTAAAATCTCCGATTGGTAGAGCTACTCTATGTATAATCAGGTAATATCGAAATTATACAAGGTAACTTAATTAAATTGATCGTTCTAATTTACTCAAAATTATACGAAAACAATAATCAATCTAATAATGTAAGTTAAAATAAAGGTGAAATTCATTATTGATTGATGTAAGCAAATTACATACTCGGGTAATATTGAAATTGATCTAATTTGGATTCAATTAGATTGGCTAAATCTTGTACACTACTATCTAGAAGAGACTCAAACTAAAAACCTTTCATTTCAATGGCAAAGTGCGAAAAAAAGCTCACCATTTTATATCGCCCTTACCCTTCAAAATGTGCTTATTGAATACTGCAAATGCCCATTTCCCTTAGTCAAAAATTGCCAATAATATGGTTACTAAATTTCAAAAATAAATACTCTTACTTTTAGGTCAATTAAGAACGAAATCACTAGCTCTAAATATGTCGACCTATCCTCCGATGCCAATTGCTGTGCATAATGGATCCGATGCTAATTTAGATGGTTTTTTCATCCAGCTATTAGACTTAGATGCGTATGCATTAGATGCTTACGATGGTAATTTTTCATCATTGTTAAGCATAGCTCCGCATATGATGGCATTTAATGTGAATCGATTCGAATACCCCGAATATAGTGTAACAGTGCTTTATAACGATACGCAACAACATAGTTTACCTATAGCTCTTAATTTAATCAATAACGCTCTGTACAGGTAAGAAAATAAATTATATTTATTATTTTATTCAGTATGGAAATGGAGTTAGACTCTTTTAAACATAACTATCCATTTTTTGATCAAACCAGAGCGAATTTTAAGAAAATTAAAAGTGCACTTGAACTTATCTTGAACTTTCCAAATTTGTAATTATTTTTATGAACGCTATTTGCACAGGAATCCCTAACTTATCCTATCTTATAAATAACGCAGTGTATAAATCAAAATTCATTCCCAAACCGCCTAATTATATTTAAAAAGTTTCCATTCGTTTCTAATCCTTGTTTTTAAACTAGGAGGAACATTTTAGAAAACCTCAGTTACACCACAAAAACTTTCTAAATTCGAAGTGTGTTCTGAAAGGGACATTTTCAGTCTTTTTTTAACCTATTGACAATTATGTCAAACATGTATTGTACAGCTCGCAGTTTTCGTGTGTAATATCGAATCATCATTGGCCACAGGCAATGGCGAAAATAGTAACCAAATGACAAATTATTGTGAAAAAAGGTATGGTTATAATAAGTAAATTTGTTAATAATCTTAGGATAAATATGAAAATGCAATTATATATTTAAATAATTATCTTTATAACATTTGAGGCTTAGGTAGGTACAGCACAAACGAAAAGTAAACAAAAGTTTTGATCGCAAAGAAACTCATAATATTGTACTGTAATGAAGTGAAACTTGTTGGAAAAATATTAATAAAAATAAACATTTACTTGGAAATTCATATAATTATGAACAAGAAAAAAAGAAAAAAGCATGGTTTCTAGATTCTGTTTCTCAAATAATAAAAGTAGCAGTGGACTTGGTTGGAATATGATAGTTAGTTACTTAAAAATAGAACAGCAAACACAAAAAAGTGTTAGTGAAGATTGAGATAATCAATATTTTCATGTAATTAAACACAGAACTGACATATGTTGTTAGTTGTATCAAAAAAGTTGTGAGAAACGGGTGGTATTCTGACCCATCACTAGGCAGCAGAAATGCCTTCAAATCGCTTCTCTTAGTTTAAAAACAAGGTATAACTTGAAATGTTTTTTTATTTATATACCTACACTGACCGTCAAAAAAATTCGGATATAAAAAAATTTACTCATTTTCAAGAGTGGTTATCTCTTTGACCATTCACTTCCAGTTTTATAGTGGTTTAAAAAAGTATAGATGTAGAGCAGCAAAACATTTATTTCCGATTTGTAATAAAATCATGTGAAGTCGGTCGGCCAAAAACGCCATAGCCGACTAGTTACTCCGATTTCCCTCGCGTCTGCTCTTCGCACGTATAAAGTGCATAATAATATGAAGAACTTCCCTTTCTAAAGTGTTTCTAGTCAATGCCAACAGCTGAGTATACATGATATAGTATTATCAATATTTGAAAATTGTATGTATTCTCAAAAGTTAGTTTCACAATCTGGTGAAATGAAGTGAATAAAAATATTTGTAATGCAAATTTGGATACGATTGACGAGGAAGGAGCATGTATACCAACGAGAAGGGGAACGCTCCATAATTACGAGAAAAATTATGGAAATGGAAAAAAATTGCGATTGCCATTTGCAAAAAAAAGCCGTCGAAGACATTTCAATGAGACCGTCAGAACTTTGCCAAATCGTATTGAAAAAGTTTCAATGTTCAAACTCTCAGCGGCGAACATTGACTCTGAAAAGGCAATACATCCTGCGGTAAGATCAGCTTGGCCAGGTATAGTAGAGGTTAGTAGATGAGCAAATTGGGCTCTGGTTCCAAGTGGCTTTCGTCTAAAGAGGGCTAAGGAAATAAGTGCTGTGCTGTGTGAGGTAGAATATCGGAAAGAGGTATAGCTGTAAATATGTTTGATTCAAAAAGGACATTAACATCTAAACTAATAATTCTATGTGCTGTTAATCCAAGTGACACAACCATCACACTCCATCCCGACTAATAATAACAAAGCCAGATGCTAATGTCCTTTTTTGCATCGCACATATTCACAACCGTACCCCGATTATTTATTATATCCTTTTTCCGACTTTACTACATCTCTCGCTTACACAGTTACACTAGTTACTAGTTAATTTCCATCCACTCTTTTTGACGAACGCCACTTCTGCTCCAGAACCCGCTTTGCTTATCTACTTATAGGCTGCAATTTTCATTTAAGTCAGTCTTGGTAGAGGACAATTCAAGAATTAGGTTTAACGACAGATAAACATTCGGAAATTGGGTAATTGCCCTACTTAAGATTTGGAATACAGTATTTAGATCCTGAAGTAGGGGATTTTTTCGCCAATCAATTGGCAAAATTTCAATCGAACGATCCTAGAATTATGGTTTTAAATGAAACTAACTGTTTCTAAATGACTCCACAATATATTTGTAAAAATGTGTATATTGCAAGTAAATTATTGACAATTGTTTCGATATAAATATCATCGTCAGAATGACAGAAGTTACTTTTGACATGATGTATACTTGATATATATTTGGCTAGTCCAAATAGTGCCCTATCTAGTGATTGACTTAATATATATGAATAGAAAAAAGAAGAAGATTTTACAAATAGTAGCTTTGATATTATTAGCCTTATGGGGATATTCTGGATATCTTTGTCCCATTTAAGATCAGTATAACTGTGCAATGATATAGGAAACCAGAATTATTAATTTGTTAAATAGATTTGCAATTATTTTTTAGTCAATTTGTTTTAATATTATGTTGTTTGTATATTTAGTATGTATCTAATATGTATGTGTAATGAATAGATGCTCACAACATTTAATGATTTTTAACTTTTTTTAACTTTACAACTGTATAGGTAATTGAGCTACTCTTGTCGTTTTGGTCATGGAACTTTGTGTAAGTTAGTTATTCTCATGTTTTATAGGTTTTAGTGTTTTATACATTTGTCATTCTCCTTTCAGTACTTCACTACTTCCGTCATATTACAAGTATTCAGTGTCTCATATAGTTGAAGAAATTTTATATAATTTGTTAATGAAAATTATTAAGCTTAAACATGTTACTGTTCACTTTCTTATTTTTTTTTACTTTATTGTTGATTAGATTCACATCAACAAATAATAATTTGTTTCCCATTGGGAAATATTATTTTAACCAAGGATTTCGAAGTTCCAATTTATACCTATCAGATCAAGAGAGGAAATTGGGAGAAAATTCCTTTTTTAAAAATTTCACTACTTTCCACAGTAATAATTATTCAACTTTATGCTTCTTTTCTCGAAAAAGTAAATTTAAAATAACCAGATTTTCTCTACATCCCCTTTTCATGATGGGTTTTCCACTCTTTTCTCATTAAATTCATAAAATAAGTTTTTAAAAATTTTCTTTCCATAATAGAACTTCCTTTTAGTTCCCTTCCAGTTGTAAAATTTCATACAGGTAACTTATTTTACAATTTGCTTATTATTAAAAATTTTTTTTTAATATTTAGCATCTCATAACTTTTGTCTTATTTATAGTACATATTCATTATTTTAGATTACTTTTCTCTATTAATTATTCAACTTGATTGTAAAATATTATTTGATCGCAACTTTGTTACATCAATTTTATTGCCTCTTCAGATCTTTACAATAGGGTGCCATTTTCTATTTGTTACAGCCTGATGATGGTAATTGTTACCGAAACTAGTTGCAAGTTTTGAGTCCCACTGTACATTAAATATATTGTGGTTTGACTTTAAGTTTCATTGACCCTTTATTTATAATCATTTTTACTCAAAGACTGAAACTTGTGAAATTATATCAATAGAGGATTTTACGCAAAGTGAATATCGTTCATATTTGGTACATTTGAAACTGGTACCTATCTAACTGAATCACGTCGCTGGCCCAGGTTCAGCGGCTGAGATAGTAGGTATAATATCTACCGTCGAAAATTCTATCAAAACTAAGGCTTACCTAAACACCGTCCGAGATTGACATCGCCGAAAGAGATAACCACTTTTCATATGTCAAATTTGCCGTCGTATTGTGTTTTGGTCAGTGTATTATTTGATCTGGAAATTGACTAATGCGGAAGTTTAAGTTGAACACAAAATGTTCATGTGGTGATCATTTCGATTTGTTTGGATTACTAAATAAAACTAATATGCTGCAATATTTTAAATCATTCTAGGTTGTTATCAGGTATTAGGTTGAATACCGGAAAGTGGTATCCTATAGAAGTAAGAGCTCAACCATTTCAACAAACATCAAGTGATTTTAGTTTGGGTATGGGCACTGCTACATTTACAATGGGGATGATTTTTGCCCTTATTCCTGTTACTTTAGCCACTGATATGGTGTATGATCGAGAGGTTAGTTTAAAGGAAATCATTTTTATTGTAAATAACAGTATAATTGATTGAATTTGCAGGAATAAATCCTATAGTTTGATTCAGAAAGTACATAGAGTATTGGAATGCAATAATCCTTCAACCACCAGATGTTTATCTTATATATCAGAGTTGTGTACTCAAAATTGACGAAATATTTCAGAATGATTCAATAACAACTTTGGGTGGGTACTATTGAAAATTGATAAATTTAAGTGTTACAATTTTTAAGTTTAGGAAAGAAAACTTGTGGCACTCAAATTTTTCAATTTTCAATAATAACTATACCTTCCTAAAGTTAATATTAAATCAATGTAAAATATTTCGTTTATTTTGAGTACAACTCTGTAATATCCGATAAACATCTGGCTGTAAAAGAATTATTGCATTCCAGTACTTTATGTACTTTTGAAACAAAATATAATAACTGTTGAACTTCATAAAATAATGTGATTTTTAAAATTAATGCATTCACTATAATTAGTTGACTATTTCTTTTTCAGATAAAAGCAAAAAATCAGCTAAGAGTCAACGGCTTGTCATTTTCGTTGTATTTTATAAGTTACTTCATTGTATTGGTAGCAATCATGGCTTTCATATGTGCCATACTCTTAATTTTAGTACTACTTTTTAAAACTCCATCCCTGTCATCGTGGCCTGCATTAACGACAATAGGAATTCTTATTTTATTTTATTGTCCATCATCAATCCTCTTCAGTACTTGTGTCAGCTACATATTCGACAAAACGGATTCTGCGCAATCTATTATGTCGAATGTATGTACTTTGCTTGGATGGGTACCCTTTTTATTAGTCATGATTCTTGGTGAGTATGAATTTCAAATTAGATTATTTACAGGCTTAAATCTAAATCAAGTTGCTGTAAAAATTCGTTATTTCTTATTGTCAAAAAGTAATAGGTACGAGGACAACCAAAAACGGCTATTTTATATATTTTTACATCTTGATAAAATCTATTTTAGTATCTATATTACCCAATTATTTGATGTATAAGTTATTGCTGGAATTCCATTGTATTATGTCTACATCCAATTACTTTGAGCACAAAATTTTTTGTTCAATGATGCACCAGGGGGTCTATTCTTAAACAGTGACATTTTTTGTCGCCTGCGAGATTATTTAATTCACGTTTGGCAAAATCACAATCTCGCATGTGACAGAAGATGTCTCCGTTTAAGAATGGACCCCCAGGTCTCAGTGAATGTCACTTCAGTTGTATACATACATACGTACAAACAAAACTGTTGTGGAGTAGCTACGTTTCAATTAATTAACAATGATGTTTAATAAACAACAATACTCCAGACGTTGAAATATTTAAATTATGGGTTAATGTTTTTATAATCAAATTAATCCAGTAATTAACAAATTCTACCACAGATTTGCATCAACAAGAGTATAAATTATAAGAATTAATGTTAGTAAACAAGAAGCTGAGCTTATTTTCCTAAGTAACCTAGGGTTTGCCATAAAGATATACATGATCCAAAAATAAGGCACATTATAGTAGGTATACATTCATATGTTATCTAAAATACCATCTAGCGATGGAGAATGAAGACTGTCTGTTCATCTACAAGAATAGGTATATTGAACATCTTTTTCATATTTTTCTTATTTTCAATGATGCTAGGAAATTAAGTATCTGAACATTATAACAACTCAATGAGTGGTGCTAATTTGATTTGATGTGATTTGCTTAATTTGACTAGGAATGTTAATTTCTAAAGCAATTATAATGCTCAGCATATTTTTCTGTTTTGGAATTTGTTAGTTACTAACTTTTTTCATAATTATGGAAATTTTTCGCGTGGTGAGGGTTGAGATATTAGATTATATATTTTTTTATTTCTGGATTCCAAAAACTACCACACATTTAGAATTGGCGAAATATTGAATATTATTATCACAACTGTCATTTTTCAGGAGACAACGTGGCATTCATACTACACGTAGTCTGCTCTCTTCTCAACACGATGTATCTTCCTTACGCAATTATTTACTTCGTACAAAGAGTAGATCTAGCATGCAAGAGCAATTTTGGCTGCACTGAACTAACGTTACACAACTATATGACCAAAGAAATCATCTTTATATTTGTGGGTCTAATTCTTCATATTCCATTTTGGTTTTTTATACTTCTTATCGTTGATATTAAGAAGAATGGAGGTCGAGTGAGAGATATTTTCACGTTTAGAAAGGTAGGATATTCATGTATTAATTTCTGGATGGCAGAAGGATATTCCAATAAATGTTATACAAATAAAGAGAAGTTCGTCATTATAATTAGTAGAGTTATTAAAAATATTCATCTTGATCAAAAATCTTCAGTCATTTGGAAATTTATAAGGATTTTATCATCTGAGTGAAGGAAATGCCACAAAATTGACTACACGAAACAAATATGAAACGGGATTTGAGTTTGCTACGAGTAGTAAATCATGAAAGGGTTGGTCACATTCGTGATTCAACACCCGTGGCAACGCAGCTTAATAATTCTAGGAGCTTTTGACAAATTACCATTCAATTTCTGTCATTCTGTCACTGTCAGTTTAATTTGTTTTTGTTGATATTTATGTAAGTATATATTTTCATAAAAACGTCATTTTAAATTTCAATATTTACGCTTCGGGGTTGTATTCATTCTTTTGATAAAGCAATGTAGATTTTTGCTATGATGAAGAAAATCTTATTCTTGGTAGACATCAACTGTCATTCTTGTCATAAAAACACTTTTAGTTGGCCTCACTGACCTTAAACTGAACTGCTTAATTTGAAAAATAAAATGGATAACAATAAATAAATCGAAATAATTTAATACTAAAAAAAATGAATTGAAAAAAAAATATATTAATTTAGGCAATCTACTAACAATAATTGTTGAAAAAAAACGCATCACAAGAATTTAAACAAGTATCAGGCTTTTTATAACATTTAATTTTATAGAAAGTTATTGATGATCTCACAGAAGATGCCAATGAAGCAAGTGATATTGGCGAAAATGAAGACAATGACGTGAAAGCAGAAAGGCATAAAGTGAAAAATTTAATGCACAATCATTTAATAAACCCGCCCGTAGTAATGGTTGAGGTAAGTTATACAGTGCGTCCATAAAATAACGCAAAAATTCATGATTAATTACAAATCAGAAGGGTTGGTTTAACTTTGAACTGAATTCATTGTCTGTCGGGGCATATAACCCGAGAAGTAAATGTTTGTTCTTTTATGATCTTATCTCATTTATATTTAAACGCATTCCATTTTCATATTTTATTCCTAATTTTCATATTATTATACTTTTCAAACAGAAAAATTGCATTGTTTGTACAATGCTGCATTTAAATTGATTGGTATGGAAATTTCTCACAAAACCATTTCTGTTAATTATTTATCAATAAAAAACTTTCCAGAACCTGCATAAAGAGTACATTAAAAGCGAAATAAGATGTAATTGTTGTAAATCGGAAGAAGAAGTCGAGACAACGAAAATCGCTGTCAAATCTCTTTCTTTGGCAGTTGATGCTGGAGAAGTATTCGGTCTTTTGGGACACAATGGTGCTGGAAAAACCACGACAATGAAAATTATTACTGCTGAGGAAGCACCAACCAGGGGACGGGTGAGTATTTATGAAATTAATAGCAATAACAAAGAGACTTTCAATTGTCAAAATTTGTATTAAAAAAAGCTGTCAAAAATCAGGGAAGCAGCTTTGCAAGATCTTACTAAAACACCGGTCTGTAATTTGCAAGGTCGTAGACTCCGTTTCACTTAAGAGGAAGCCACCTGAAGTTGCAGTCGTATGCGCGAACTTTTTGTCAAAACCAACTCCAAATTATAAAATTCGACTTCAAATAAGTAGCGTAATGTTTTCACATTTTTTAGGATAACACAAAATTGGAATTGCATAAATGTATTTATGGTATGTGAAGTTTAAATAACACATATTTGGGAACTATTTAAAGTTAAAGCGTTTCGAGAAAGTTCTACATACAATAGAACCTGATATATATTACTAGGTATCGTTAAAATATTTATACTTTTAATTAACGATTGGTCATGTTCGTTTGTAACGCCAATGGTATGAAATTTTCGTTACGAGGTGACATGGATAAACAAGACCGATTTTGATTTCTGCGCAAGACAGCTGGCAAGCATCACGTGGCTTCCTTTTATGTGAAACGGAGTGTACGCTAATTTCCGTCATTAAGGGCTGGGTTACATATTTTATAGGATACTATGTTACTGAAAAGGCCTGTTGATCTATACTATGTCACCTTTCTGTATCTTGTAGGTCCAAATTGCTGACAATAATATAACGTCAAATATGAATTCGGCATTCCAACTACTTGGTTACTGTCCACAGCATGACGCATTATGGAAAAATATTACAGTACGAGAACACTTAGAAGTTTATGCTTCCATACGGGGTAAATATCTAAAAATCTCAACAACTTTAACTGTTAATGTTCTAGTTTAAATTGTTAACTAGTTAATTTTGTGTTGACACCCAATTTCAAAATGCTGTAACTTATTTGCTATCTTTATATGCATTTTAATGGCTGAATAACGAGGAGATCTGGAAACGAAGACATAAGTGTGATGTACCATTAAAATGATAGTATAAATGTCTGAAATAACGTAATTAGCATAGACAGTACCAAATAGAAATGTCGTATAAGTTAAATAATATATTTTTCGTAGGTGTGCCTTATCAGTCCATTTCTCGTCTAGTCAATTTATATTTGAGCGGTCTGCAAATTCATGAACACGCAGATAAACAAACGCATCAGTGCTCTGGTGGTACTAGAAGAAAACTTAGTTTTGCCATGGCTATGGTTGGCAATCCTAAAGTAGTTCTCTTGGACGAACCAAGTACCGGTATGGATCCTAAGAGTAAAAGATTTTTATGGGACACTGTGCTGGCCAGTTTTCAGGTAGGAAGTTATGTATACATTTTTATGTCCTATGCTACTTTTAACTAGGATATATTCAAAAAATGGTTGGTGAAATCGGGCATCAGAGTAGTTTTGTATAGTATAACACAAATAAATAAAAGTGTTACAGATAACCCTTAAACTAATTTGAAATAAGTTGAAGTAGTCTTCATGTAATATTATTATTGTATCCTTTTCAGGGATCAAAAGGAGCCATTCTAACCACGCATTCTATGGAGGAGGCTGATGCTTTGTGCTCCAGAGTGGGTATTATGGTCAAGGGAGAATTAAGGTGAGGACGCGAAAGATTTTGATAGCATTTTTATTTGTTAGCATTTTCCTGATGGTAAAGGTTTTTTACGAATGGGCATATATTCAAAATATTTCTTACCTCTACAATGTAGAATTTGTTTTGTATTTACATAGTTCTTATCCTTCTTTAGTCATGAGATCAAAAATTATAAGGTGTTACATTTAAAAAAATACATATTTGCCCCTTTGAATTTGACCAACATTAGTAAAACACCCTGTGTCGATGAGATGAAATGCCAGCCAAGCCTAAAAAAATCTGTTTGATAAACTAGTGAAACAAGTGAAAACCCCATATCTTTGGAGCAATTAATAAGGTGGGCATTTATGTTTAAAATCAGTCACTCTTATTTGGGACACCCTGTATAAGGACAACGACAAAAAAATTTTCTTCTACACCCATCACGCACAAACAAAAAAATTAGTTTAAGAAGGCATGAGGACAATGGGAAAAATGTTGAAAAAAAATTTAACCACCGTTCTCCACTCCTCGCCCTAATGGGAGATTAGTTTACTAATTCGGAACATACTGATGAAGATAATAATAATTAATGCTAAGATGATAATTTTCATAAATGTATTAATAAAAACTTTAAAAAGTTCCTTCATTGTGCTTGTTCTTTTGTCACTGACATCTGTTTGGGACATATATATGTTTTATTGGGAGTATAAGTGACTGCTCTGTTAAACAGCACACAATGTATTCATTATTTTTCATCTCGATTCCTGCTGTAAATTTCCGGTATACCATGTCATTTTTAATTTTAGGTGCCTTGGATCTACTCAACATTTAAAAAATCTTTATGGGGCCGGATATACTTTGGAAATGAAGTTGGGTGGTGGAGATATGACCCCAACTTCAGATTCTGGAGATAGACATGATGAGCTCAAAGAGTTCATATCATCGTTGTTTCCAGATGCCACACTTGAAGAGAGTTTTGCTGACAGACTCGTATTCAGTGTCCCCCAACAAAGTGTTCCATCATTAGCGAATTGTTTTAAACAATTGGAGAAGGGTAAGTAATCATTTTGATTGAAACAAATACAAGGCCTGCTCTATAGGTAGAGTTTGTTCAACCATCCTTTGCCGTTACGTTTTTTTTTTAGCACAATGCTATTCATTATAGTAGATTTTGGTACATTCGTAATGATACACGTAACATTTAAAAAAAAAAAAACTAATAACTTAAAGGTGCGACTTCTTGCCTTCTTGCTCATAGAAGAGAACATATGCTTCCCCACTGACTAAAGATTCCGATGATATTAATGACACCCTCATTATATTCGTGCCACTGTCCCGTGTAGGGATGTCGGCAATATGCCGTGTAGTGACCTCTGTGAGTTAGACGGAATTATGACGTCATTAAAGTATTTCTTATCTAAGGTCGACATAAAATTTATCCGTTACTTTTGGCAGTACAGTTGTCATATTTTGAAAACAATTCTTAACATATTTCATTGATTATAATTTTGAGGTTAAGTGTAAAATAACATTCAACCACAGATTATAAAGAGAACAGATACGAAAGCTTGACAGAGAACAGTAAAAAGAGAGAGAGATGGGTGGACATAGCCATTTAAATGCCCATCGTCTTATGTCGACTCCGTTCGGGCTGCTTCGCGAAATTTGTCAACAGGGTTGTCAATTTGCATAATATTTCCTTCAACTTACGATCATAGGTCGAATATTTTATAAGCATTTTTTTAAGTGTGATAGCTATACAGATACAAATATTCGATAATTACTTGTTTTAAATCAATTTTATTAACATTAAAAGAATTATATACATAATTAAAAATATTATAATGTATAAAAATCATAGAGTTTGTTCAACTATCCTTTGCCGTTACGTCATACATTGTCCAGCCTGCTCTCTCATTCATGAAATGGATGAGACGGAATTATGACGTCATTAACGAATTTCTTATCTAAGGTCGACATAAATTTTATCTGTTGATTATAATTTTTAGGTTAAGAGTAAAATAACATTCAACTAATATGAGACACACGTAAAACAGCAGAATACGTCACCGGTTATGACTTAACGGCAAAGGATGGTTGAACAAACTATATTTTTCAAAAGTCACACAGTCTATCTTATACTCTTCTGCTTGCAAGTTTCCTGGAAACTTTTCTTTCCTATTTTTATTCTGTATATGGGAGCCTGAGATTCCCCAACGATGTGTTTCTGGTTATTTCTTTAAATGTAACTTTGCTATTTTAGATTAGATTTGATGAGGCGGCGAAGCGGCCTATTTCACTATGAGACCTTTTTAAATCTATTGTAATCCTCTGAATCTAGATTAGGTGGTACCTAACCTAACCATAACCATGTAGTGGTCCCCAAGTGCGTTTAACGCACCTGTACAACCCCATACTAGCTTAGAGTTGACCTCACACTTAGGGCAGTGGTGACGTTCTTAGATAGGCTTATTGGAATAGCTATCCTTTGTTTTACCTTAACATTTCCGACTCCTACACCTACTTCTGCCTTGGAGCCGTCTGTTTACCTGGTTGCCTCTTCTTGTATGGGTAGGTACTTATAATCTGTGTCCTCGATAATTTTTGGAACTTAAGTTCTTTACGCCAGGTTATGTTTGAGCGACCAGGGGTCGCGACGCAAAAGATCTGACTGTTACGCGTTACGTTACGCTACGTTATGTTACATTGCTTCGTTATGTGCCTTGCTTTTGCGTGCTTGTGCATCCTTAGTCTCTCTCTCGTTTACGAAGCAGCGATTCATAATAATAAATATGCTCCTGCCCGGATTCGAACCCGGGCCGCCCGCGTGCAATGCGAGCATTCTAACCACTGAACCACCGATGCTATATTGAAATTCTATGCAAAGCTGGTATTCGCAGTGCTAGTGATCTACTTGAATTTGTTCGGATAAATTTTTACTATTATTTCCATAATTTTTTTTGCGCGATTAAGGGGTCTAGCTACTTTTCGAAATACAGGGTGTTGAAATTTTGAAAACTTGAATGTTTTAATTCGATAACTTTAAAATGGATGGATAAATTGATTTGACATTTGGCAGGTAGTTTTTAAATGTAAAAGGGCATATTTTGAAAGAAATTGTAGTTTGTGCAACTAGTGTGGATATGATGGCCATATCGCACGAGGACGAAGATGGAGCACGAGGACGAAGATGGAGCACGAGGACGAAGATGGAGCACGACGCCGTAGGCGGAGTGCTCAATCGTTCAAGTGCGATATGGACAATCCACACGAGTCGAGCAGCATATTTTTTCTACGACCCACTTAGGAAAAAATCTAGAAAATAAAAATTTCTATAAACTGTAATATAACTTCAAATTAAAAATTTAACAATTCAATTTTATGTTTCCACTAATTTTGTGGTAAACGAATGTCCAATTTGTATAATGCTACGGTTTCCTTTTTCAAATATACGATGCTGTTATAAGTAGATGTTGCCAGTCAGACTCCCTCATGGAGGGTACCGTACCATTATCTATAATAATGAATATTCTGCTAAATATTTCAAACGTCTACCTGTTGTCGTTATTAATATCAAGCAGAATGATTATTTAAAAATAAAATTAACAATAAAAAAAAATTCCTCGCGGGGAATCGAACCCGGGTCTACCGCGTGAGAGTCTGGTGTGCTTACTACTCAACCACCAAAGAATATGCAAATTGTTTATCTATAACGTCAGATGTATTACATAACTTTTGCTTAAAAGGAACTAAAGTTTCTACCGTGTGTCCCGCGACACGTTCTACCTTTTTTGATAGTACCGTGCGTTTGTTGACTTTGCTATAATTTGTGCCTTACAAAACTGGCTTGTATAAAAATGTGTAGTGGAGGCAGATTACAGGCAAGCAAAACTCATCAAATTAAAATATGCTTCGGATTATGTAGCAGCAATATTTCCAAATTAAGTAAAAATACTTTCAACATCTTTTTTAGATCGATGATCGCCGGTAAATTTTGAAAGTTTATGATTCAAATCTACTGGTTTTCTTCATTTTCATCCATTTGGTTCATGTTGTTTGGGAATTGGGAATTAATAAGTTCATGTTGTGTGGCTTTAGAAAAATGATTACATATTTGGTTTATTATCTCATTTATTTTAAGTGACTTTTTCCTTTCGCTCAAGTTTACCAATAATTGTGTTTGTTGCAGCTAAAGTAGAGCTGGACATCGAAGAATATTGCTTCAGTCAAACAACGTTGGAACAGGTATTTTTAAAGTTCGCTCACGAAAGTGAGAATGACGGATAGATTTGAAAAGAAAATTAGTAAACATAGTGTTTATTCAATTGTGATCCTAATAAATAGTTTAAGTGTAAAAGATATAAATGAAGAACGGTCGGTTTTTAAATTTTATAATATTCATTATGTTCAATTAATAACATGAAATGGGTTTGTGTTGCTTGTATTTAAATATTCATTTTAAAATAATTTATCGTTTCAATATACATCAAATGCCTGGTCTAATTTTATGGTACCTTGATTGATAGACCGGTAGCCATGACAAATGTATACTTCATTATTTTAAATGGAAGCCATTTTAGGCATCGAGTTTAATGAGAAAAACAAACCTGCTAATCGACGCTACAGGGGACCTTTTCACGAAACTAGAACAATTAATTAAGGGATGCCACGTTAATTAGCAAGTTTGTTCTTGGGCAATAGCCTCATTCTACTTGTTTTTCACTGAATCTCGATGGTGAAAACGGCTTCCATTTAAAATAATGAAGCCTACACGTGTCATGGGCAACCGATCTATAAATATTATTCTTGAACTCGTCCATGAAGGTATAAAATTGTAAAGAGTTCACATTGTAGAATGAAATGGAAAAAAAGTAATTTTAAAATCAATAGAACTTCACCTCCAACAACAACTTGAAAAATAATTAAGAATAAATCAGTGACGGCCCGTGGCTGTAAAGAAAGGAGTAGTAGCATTTTTCAAATAAGCTAAAATTAACTTAACTCTACAAGTCCAAGAGGCTGATGTAGCTTGAGATAGATCCTATATCAAAAGATGCAATTTTCAAGATCTAATGATAGTTGTGCAATGATTGGGAGCAGTTTTGAGAATACATTATCGATTATAAAAATTTCCTCATAATAACTGATACATTGGAACATTTTGTATCTTATTACCGTATTACCTTTCTGGACGAGCCGCCACTGAGCTAAATAAGTAAATAAAAAGTTAACGTTGTCTCACAATTTTTGTTGATTTTGTTATTATAAGATATTTTTATATAGTTTTCGATCAGAAACCACCTTTTAGATGTATTTTTTTCAGATTGTTTGATATTATATCATGTAAGTTAAAAATGATTGTTATCTATAAATAAAATGCAACTTTTTCAACCGTCATATCCAACTTTTCAACCACTCAACGCTGGAATTACTTATTATCTCGAAATAGCACTAACATTCTTCTGTTTTCTTATTCAATTATGATTTTTTAAGGGGTTATCTTGCAAACGGTTGTATATTTCAAAATACTAATGATGACATGCATAATTGTATAACTACTCAAATACTATTAACAGGTTCCACAAGCTTCAGTCCAGCAACGTCGCTCATGCTTGCTCTGTCCGATTGAATTTACCGCACAAATTTTACTACAATACTTTGGTAAAGTGATGTATGTAGGTATATTGTTCATAGCTTCTTGAACTTTGCGTTGTTATATTCTAAAAATGAGAAGGTCGATATTTTTACTCTTTTTCTCAAACGCAGAAGTAAAAATGAATAAACACACTCTCCATTGTTTCTCATGTTAATTATACTAACTTTATAGCAATATGCACCATTTACGACTGAACTCGCTCAAGCATTAAACTAGTTCTTTTTTTAATTTCTTGGGAAATTAAACCACAATATTTTTAAATTCTTTATTTCAACGTTTCGGTAGCGTTCCAGCTACCGTTGTCAAGAAAAAATAAGTAAAAATTAATTTTTATCCCTAACTGACACAACAGAAAAAAGCTACAACGGTAGCTGGAACGCTACCGAAACGTTGAAATAAAGAATTTAAGAATATTGTGGTTTAATTTCCCAAGAAATTAAAAAAAGAATGAATAATATACCACAAGGAACATACAGAAGATATTAAACTAGTTAATAATAATTTTGAACGGACATATTATGCACCGTCGATTATATGGAGTTTGAACCAGTTTAAGCTTAAGCTCCCAATATTGGAGGTTTAACCACCGTACACTAACTACCGACAAGTAAATTCACTTCGTCGATTTATGGGCTACCGAAAATTTCTCTACCCCTCCTATCGTCTGGCGAGTTCTGGCTAGTTTAAATCGTGTATTGAATGTTGTATTATGATAACAGACGTGTTAGGCGCCAGAGAAAATATGTACCAAAATTTTCAAACGTTCCGACGCAAGTGAATTTACTTGTCGGTAGTTAGTGTTCGGTGGTTTAACTTAGTCATATTGTCTTAAGCTACATGCTCAATCAATCTGCTAGCGAAGTGGCACTTCAGCACGCGTGCTGCGAAACGGATACCCATCCTCAATCCTGTCAATTCAGTCTGCCTGAATGTTATCGCACATCCGCATTTTCAGTAGTAATACCCCTAGGGTCTTGATAATACCGAGATAATTTTGTCATAGAGAATGCTGAAAGCGTGTTGCTTGATAATAGCCCAAGGCCGCAGGCCTAGGGCTATTATCTTTGAGCAGCACGCTTGAAGGATTCTCTACGACAAAATTTGGAGTATTTATCAAGACCCGAGGAGTATTCGATAAGATAATTTTTTACTTTGTAGATATCAAAAAATTGATTGTCAATCTGACGTTCAATGATTTTTAATACAAACTTTATTAGTTTTAATCAAATATTATTCATTTTTATTTAAAACTACAGTTGTGAAAAGTACAATTGATAAATTAATTGAATCGTTAGATGCAATACCAAATATTTGCGACATTTTTAATCCAGTTGTCAGTTTGACGTTTAATTAATTTTTAATAAAAAATAAACACCAAACTGAAAACACCACAGGTAGGGTATTTTCGCTGTAATACAGCGGTGATTGGATGAAATTTGACACATGACTTGAAATTAAGTAATTTGATTGGTTACTATATGCAGTAAAAAATTATCATTGTTATTTTAAGGTAACGAGGTAATTAAAACGTTCAACCTGTGATTATCCTTGTAAATAAAAGCAGTTATTACTTATCAAAGACAACAAATTAGTATAATTACGATATTAGAAAATAATGTATGTTTGTTTACGAAAATAATAGAATAAAATAGGGTTAGGGTACCTAAATTATTTTCCCCATGATTAAATGCGCATGACACAATTCGGCACGCACCGAAAAAGCTTGCAACTTGCAAGCTTGCACTTCCAAGTCGGCGCGCATGTCAGCACGAAATTGAATTGAGGATACTTACGCTTAAACTTTATTGTCCCAGCACGCGTTCCGAAGTGCCACTTCTCCACTAAATTGATTGGGGATGGGCCTTTATAGAAGTTTGATTAAATTTGATGAAGTGGCCAATTGACTTACGCCACTGATCAGATCTATTGTGGTGGTCCTCATAAAAATTGTGTGTGTTTGAAGTTTGAAGGTAGTGCTGACTGTCAGGAAAAAGTCGTTGATTCTAATTATTAAAACTATTGCAAGTTGTATCATTGGAATAAGTACAAAGGAAATTTGTATCTGCAGGTATACCAACCCCGATTAATTTTGAAGTGTAATTCAGTGTCCTTCGTGACATATAGCCAGGGAAGTAGTTGTTAAATTTCAATGTAATTTCAACAAATCTATTAGGTGCTGAAAAATGGTTTAACAGGAAGAATACTTATTTTAATCATACTGTTAGGTACCGCTTGTTAACATCCACATCCGTTTGCAGCTGACACCCAGCATTTATATTTGTTGTTATGAATTACTTTTTGGAGCTGAAAAACTTTGGCTCAGTTTGTAGCATAAATCATATTTACCTGTACCTGGGGTGTGATTTTCGAGTTCACACGAATATTAGGCGTGTACGGTTATTTCCACATGAAGTTTTTCGTATACGGTGCCATTCGAATAAACGTTCGTACACGAAGAATTTAGCAGCCTACAACACCGCATAATCGTATGGTCTTGTCACTTGTGACATTTGAAAAGCAAAGAATATACCTTATCTATGCAGTTCTAATAGTTCTATGCAAAGAATATACCAACTACTGTATTAAGTGTAGTGAGCCCAAACTGGCTTTTGATATTATTTATTCAGCATTTTTCCTTTATTATTGTTTGTTGTTAAAAAATGGGAGATTCAAGCTCCAGTGCTCCAGTGCTGCTCTTAATATAAATGTGACAATATTTCTGAATATTCCTCGAAAGGTTCAATAAATGGGTTAAAGTTGAAGATCCTAGGAGGTCTATCTGCTAACTCTTCCGCTTCTTGTATAGCGTTAATGAAGTTTAAATGAATTAAATCATCAAAAACTGCCATATTATAGCTGATTATAGGGTCAATTCTATAAGAAGTGGTTAAAAATTAACGGTACGCCGTTATATTTAACAAAGCTTCCGCAATTATAAATGTTTCAATCTATACCTAGTCAAGATTATAATTAGAATTTCAACATGTATGGTATCCAATAAAGAGTTTTCCGTTAATACTTTAAAGCTTAATATGCATACAGACTTGCAGAAATGGGTTAGCAGATTGTCTTATTTTCAACTGTGCGTTAAAATTTAGCATTTGCTTATAGAATTGCCCTTATATCATTTATTATTCAAATTAATGACATACCAAACACAAATATTTTCAATCTAGATTATGTAAATTCACACTTTCCGTACACGAATACATTTATTCGAATGGAATGAACCCATTCGAAACAAGCCATACGAAAGTGTTCGTATACGATTACCGTTTGAGCATGTCGAAAATTAGGTTATTTAAATGTCATACGAAAATGGACATTTTCGTATACGGTTTACTCCCGAATGGTTTCGAAAATCGCACCCCTGTTGTAATTCTGGTAAAAATTATGAAACATTGTGTTAGGTCGATCACCATTTTGATATGTAACACCGCAGGCGTTTTAAAAAAATGCACCTACAAACAAGAAAATAAATTTGAGCGGACTTCCTCGAAAATTTCACTCTTTTGATTTTATTTCAATCACTGTTGCCAAATATTTTTATTTATTGACATACATTCCATGTGATACAGTTTCTGTAAAAGTCGTAAGGGAATATTTCCAAGAATTCAGGTACTCCAATTTATTTCCTTCCTTTACCAATTCAGCTCATTTCTTTTGGATTGGACTAGTTACTTTTCGTTATCGTTACCAATCAAACGTTACCGACACCACTTCAGAAATGTTTTTCAAAAAATTTAAAGTAACAAAAATGTGCTATAAACTAAAATAATATAATACATGAACAATTCTGTCGTCAACAAATTTCTTTTTTTGTACAAATGACCTTTAATTTGAAATAGGGAAAAATTCAAATTATTTTAATCAGTAGGTAGGTATCCCTCTAAAATAAAAATTATCGCCTTGTCTACTTGTGTGTCTAAGTATATACTAATTATATCACAAGTGGAAATCCGACAATATCAGTTGATATGTTTCTGATTTTATTAAAAATAGTGGAAAGTGTTAAAGCAAATAGGTAAACGTAGAAGCTGTTAAGAACTTTGTTTTTTTTAAATATGTTTTAATTAAATGTTCCTACTTACATTGAGAATTAATAAATTATGATGGTAGCTCTTCACATTTGTATTTCTAATTTAAAATAAATCCAGAAAACATTAAAACTTTCTCATGAACGCCAATACAACCTAGAGACCTAGAGCGTACACCGCGTGTCTACAAACACCAGCTTAATGATTACAAAAAACTCGATACGACTTTCCACAAAGTATACAATCACTCTTCGTGAGGAATTACTAAATGAAATATTAAACCTTATATCCATAGGGAGGTGTTAAGCTGGTGGCATAACTCAAAGATATAGAGTACATTGGTGCAAAATACCGCGAACTTACTATGTCAAAGCTGAAACAATTCTATAAGCAACAGTTTAATTGGTTAAAAATTAGACAATCTGCTAACTACATTTTGTATGCATAATAAGCTTTAAAATATTATCGAAAATGCTTCATTTGACACGATACCTCTTAAAATTTAAATCCTAATATTGTACATTGAAAAATTTCTAAAAGCCTAAATATAACGGAGTTCCTTTAATTCAACCATTTCTTATATAATTGACACTTATGAGGGCAATACTTTGATTGCTAAATTGGTATTGTGGACATAGAAACGAAATGAGCAGCAAAAATCTTACACAGGTACAAAATTTAATTTCTACATTATTCAGATTAATCTTAATCATCTTAATTCCTCTCGGAGTGAAAAGAGGAACTGAGATATTATTTAATGAAGAAACCTCTTCTGAATTTCCTTCATGGATTTGTAAACAATTTGTAATAATATAAATAAAATGATTATTAAGTTTGGTACCAATTATTATCAAAGACATAATTTTCCTTCAATGCATTTTCATTTCTAATTAATTTTAAGGCCTAAATCCTGAATGTTTAGTATGAATAATTTTTACAAAAACAAAATAGTGCCTCAATTAAAACTGCGTATAACTGCTTGCATTGTATACATTCTTTTGCAAACTAGATACTTGATAAAATGATAATGTACTTAAACAAACCTTGTTACAATAAATTTCTAAATCAATACACTCTGTAACAGAGTTAAATATATAGATTTGAAAATAAATATTAACTTCTTGAAAACTTGTTTAATTTAGATATAAGCTCACCAAATGCAGCGAAGTAGTGCAATATGCCGGACGGTACTAAATGATATTTTAAGAATATATAGTATCTTCTGGATTGTATGTAGTCCGGGGAAGTAAGGATATACAATGGAAAAGATTTCCACCAGAGATATCACTTTTTCGAATGAAAGTATATGTAGTATAGACTTATCTATGGTATAGGCTACTTTTCTAGATTCGTGAGAAGATTCCGCTCGAGCTTACGTTGCTTGCATACATAGCTTGGAACTCCTGAAATGCAACAGTTTTTCGTCCATAACTTTTTTAGATTTGATTGTACAAAAATTATGCTATGCTTGCAAGCTCGAGCGGAATCTTCTCACAAATCTAGGAAAGTACAGGTGTCAGAACCAAACATGAGCCCAGGAAAATATGCGAACTAAAATAAGGTCATCGCAAGCAGCCAATCAAGAGCCAATGTTAACGATTGTCAATCAGTAATAATTGTTAAATATAATCGAAATAATATGACCGAGTGATTTCATCAACATACCTACATCATTTTATTCATTCTGTATCAGTGTTGTCAATGCGAGGATGATTATCCGATTTTTAGACAATTTCACTAATTTGGATCCAATAGTTTTTCGAATATTTTGTAGAAGGGATATATAAAATGGATATTGTTCTTGGGGATTTTCCATATTGACTGGGGTCGAAGACTTTATTTAAATAACCAATGTGTCCTTTTGGTAATTTTGACAAATTCTGATAATTTGAATAGTAAGTTCGGGTAATTTCCATTTTTGCATCGGCAACACTGGACTATAATCAGTTCATATTTTGTTGCTTTCCATAGAAACTTTACCCTTCTTTTTCATGACATTAATACAGTCATGTGATTTGAAAACATAGACATTTAGGGCAAACGGTAGTTTTAGTTTTGGTCCAATATTTCCGATTTTTTTATTAATATTTAGAGTTACATTTTTAGCAAGTTTGACTTTGTTTGCATTTAACAGTTGACATTTATAGTATCGATATTTGGTTATCGATTCAAAATATCGAATTGTTACTACAAAAATACAACTACAGCGACATGAACACGCCCACCAGGGCTCACGTTTGCTTCTGCCAACTGTAGTCTATATTACATATACTTTCTATATATACTACTTTCTACATAATATACTCCCTAGGTAAATGGAAATTTTCACACAAATAAAACTTTTTCATACTCCTATGATGGGAGAAAACTCTATTGCCGGAATAAACAACTTATGAAGCTGGAACAAGAAGAATATAGTTTCTGTGGAATGGAGAAAAAACTCCATCCACATACTTGCGTTTTGCATGGCAATAAAGAATCCTAGGGCACAATACCTTGGAGACTAATGGATAGAAGAGGGACACTTATCTAAATTGAATCATGCAGTCCCAAAACTTCTCTCCCGGGAATAGAATAGAATATAACGCATAGGTTTTTAATTATAGCGCTCCAAACTTTTTTCAATATGGTATTTGCTAAATATTCAGTTAATGGCCAATGAATTAAAAATGGTGGTAACTGAATTGTAGAGCATGAAATTTTCTATAAATTTCATTGGAAACTTTTTCCCGTAGCATTTATAGTTCAAGAGCTATTACGCTCTGAATTAGATTATAACGAGATTATAATGCAAGTCCGTTTTTTTGAGTAGCATTCGTAAATTTCTTTTTCTTTTAGTGATTTCGACAACAATTTTAGACAGAGAAAATAAAGTGCAAACGAATATACCTACACAGTGTTTTATAAAATTTGGAACAATTGGAACGGGTTAGCGATTTTCCGAAAAACTCAGATTCACGTTAAATTTGAAAAAATTAAAAAATTCAATTTGAATACCAACCTCCAAATTCTATTAAAAAAGAAATCATTTTTAATATTACAATATATTATAATATACAATATAAAATAATAATGTACTTTATAAAATAGCATAATACAAGCATAACGTTAATTAATAATAATAATAATATTAAGAATAACAATAAGAATTCTTATGATGTAGCGTGATGCACTATTATTTTTTGCTACATTGACAATCTTTTATATGATAATACCGTTTTAAGCAACAATAAAGATCGATGAATTATTAGCTGTTCTCCACATTATTTATAATTTCAATTGATTCGGTACACAGCTGTTTAGACATTTTTTTGAACACTTCATGCCATTTTATGCGTTATGAAATGGTTTTCGTATACAACGAGCAATATTGCCACTGATAATGTACGAGATGCAAGTTTTACCAAGTTGCAGCTCCTAAACTATAAATGCTACGGGAAAAAGTTTCCGTTGAAATTTAAAGAAAATTTCATGCTCTACAATTCAGTTGCCATCATTATTAATTTATCATTGACCATTAACCAAATATTTAGCAAAAACCATATTGAAAAAAGTTTGGAGCGCTATAATTAAAAACCATATTAAAAAAAGTTTCGAATAAAAAAGATGGCAAACATTATTATCTACAGTAATGATATTCTCAATTTCTGGCGGCTGAAGTAAAGCCCCCTCATGACGCCAACTTGGATTTACATTCAGGGGACACCCTTGAACATATTCCAAAAAAATACCTGTTCCTGTACATTTTTTACAAAAAATACCCGGCTCTTGGCCTAATTAAAAACATGTATAGTTGAGGTTTTATGTTTCAAAAATAAATATGAAGGAGAACCGATAGAAAAACCACAGATGATAAGCTTCAGCACACTTGATGTTCATAAACGTGGTAAACTCAAGAGAATAGTGAAAGTAATAGCTGAGGAGGTCAGTAGCAAATTAAGTAAGTACCGAAACGCTGAAGATGAAACATAATAACATCATACAAGCCAAATGTGAGTACACATTAAAACTCCGATACAATAAAGTTTCCTCCTCTTTGCGATTTAACATGCATGTGTTCGCTAATACACAGACCATTATGTGCTACCTACTTAACAACCTCATTGCTCTCACTTGCAGTGTCTTTGTAAACCACATTACTGACCACTATCTTATAATTGGCGTAGCACCCCTTTGGCTGAGATCCTAGTTTTTCCACATCCTTCTGAATCTGCCGAAAGAAATAGTAGCTGTTAACTTAGGTACTGTATGATCTTCTGAAGGGATGTGATATATTTTTATCAAAGTGTTTTCCTAGGCTCATTTCCAAACGTACATTTTGTCCCAAAATCAATGAAAATGGAGAGGCTATAGTCCAGTATACGAAGGTGTCAACATGGGCAACTGGTGAAAAAAGGGATCTGTGGCTACTAAGGCGTGTTTTTATCCACTCAATTCGTGCTACTGGGTCATTGGAAAACCAGGCAAAAGTTCGTCTTTGCTAGATTTTTTAATGCTTCCATGGATTTATTCATATTATTTTTATTAAGAGTTATTTCAGCCAATCATATTGGATAATGGTTCTATATTTCATTTATTCCGAGACAATGCTACCAATAATTCGCCCGTATTTTTTTGAATAATGTGTTTTCCAAGAGGCGATTTTTGTGGATATCTGGAGTTTTCCCGAGCGCTCCGGTTTATCGGGAATTTCTCGATGATTAACTGTCAAACCCGCTTATAATTGATATCGGGAGAAAGGTCAGAATATCCTCTTGCCAATGGTATAATTTTTTTTGCCAGACACCTGGGTTTTCAGGAAAATCGGGGAAATTTCCAGTTTTCTGAGGAAAGACAGCTATTTGAGTTTTTTCGAGCAGTTTTTTCTCTTTACAGTAAAATACTTCCTGGTCAAGCATCATACCCGATGAAAGGTCACATTCTGAACTTTTCTTTAATATGTGTATCAAGTATTTTATTTGATGCATTAAAAAGAAATTTGTCTCTAAATTTGTTGTAATGGATGCCTCATTTTATTCTCGCACGCCGCCACGCCACCATCTATAGTGTGGTCGACAGCGTCTGCTATAGTGCGTGTACATGTGGATGCTTTCTGCTGCATTGTTTGTCAACAGCTGACAATTTCACATGTAAACACTATCTCTTCCGTGATTTTTCAAGAATATATTAGTAGTATTCCAGTGTAAAAAGTGAAATTCAAGTCATTAATAATTTTATTGTTATTATTAAATAATAAATTTTGAAATTTTTATTGATAAAAATCACAGGGAAATATTGAAAATTCTTGAGCTTCTTGAGCACACGGTGAGGTTTCATTTTTTCATTGTTGTGGGTGAAATGACATCTAATGATTTGATAAATATTGTTCATTCCTGTAGAAAAATGAAAGTCGTAGAGGATTCTAGTACGCCCGTGTGTTTTATATGTGATCAAGCTCTGACTGAAGACGTTAAAAGGGTTACCCGAAGACTAGAAACCCTAATAAATGTTAGCAAGACCAGGAAAGACAACCACCATTTGTTCCTGGAGAAGGTATCGTCTGTGGAAGTTCATTGCTTGTGTAGGAAGAGGTATTCGGTAATGAAGAATGGGAATAGTATATTTCATTACCAGTACAGAAATGAGGATTTTTCCGTGCGCGCGTGACAAATTCGGGAAGTCATGCAAGAACGGAAAATCCATTTCTGGACGAGTAATGAACGATATTTTTTATTATACTTAGGTACCTGAAATCAACATAAACAAAAAATATCGCAAAAAATTATTAAGAAAATCGGGAATATTTATTTTTATTTTTAAAACAGTAAAAATGTAAGTACATACAACTCAAATTAACAAAAAAAATACAAGTAGGTAATTCTAAGAAAATTAATTTTGGACAGAACCGTTATTATTAATAGTAATATTTATTGTACAATTCGTATTATTGTTGAAGCTCAATCCCTTTTGCATTTCTTTTTGTTGAACTAAAGACTCTGCTAAAGATGTTGAAGCGGAGTGTTCGTGTGTGCTTAAGTATTATGGATATCTATGTTTATTATTAAGCGCACGGAAATAGGGATCGGGAAAAAATCTCCGTGCGCTGTTCCGAAAATGTCATATTTACCGTATTTTATAAACAGTTGAAAATGTAGTATTTTCTGTTAAGTAGGTATAATAAAAAGTTCAATTTTAGCGTCTACTTCCAATCCTTTTCGCACACAATCATTCCTAGGATTGGTCTGTCCAATAAAAGCAGGCCAGGGTCTCAATTTTAAAGAAAGCGATAACTTTTTTGACCCCGAGAGTGGGTAAGAAATCGATCATTTTCATGTTTCTTTGTATGGCCTTAATTATTTCGCGGCTGCGAAAATGTAAGGTGGTGCCATCTACCATAGATGCCTGGAGGCCTAAATGTAGAAATTGGTGTATTTCAGGGTCCCTCATCCCAGAGTTTGGGCTGGAAGCGTCAGTTCTTAAGTTTCAGAAAACTGCTAGCTTTTTAACCACAATTTTCGCAAAAAATATTGGTGTAACGAAAGAAATCGTAGGGACAACTTTTGTAGGTAATGAAATGCTCTTCATTTTTTGTCTGAACAAAAATTCTCCAGGGATCATCGTAGTTCGGGAGATATCGGCGGAAAACGGATTTTCGGGACCTCTAGAGCCATTTTCCGACCCTCCCACAAATTTCAGGCACCTGACATTTTGGGGGTTCAATGTACCCACTATTACCTGCAAATTGAAAAAAAAAATTTTCTTGCTGGACCAGATGCCCATGTTGACGGTATTTTTGGCCTTCATTTATTGAACTACTATGTCATTGGCAAAATTTGATTTTAAATAAATAATGCACAATGTATAAAATGTTCATGCTGGTATTGCCTAGAAACTGGTAACAGAGAAGTTTTCATTCTTGTAAGAAGAAAATTTATATGGTGAAGAAAAAACATTACAAAACATTATAATCGGCCTGATTCTATAAGAAAGTGGTTAAAAGAGTGATTAGCGTAATAACGTGGTTAGGGATAAAATTTTAATCACTCGTCTAGTCACGCCATCCATATTCCAAATTCTATAAAACCAAAATCAACCACGGTTATTAAACTTCGTACGAGCAATCACCGTGATGAAAGTGGGTTGAATGTATCATGCGATGAAATGCATTAATGTCAAATTGCAAATTCGACGGGGCACAGGTTCTCAGACTCCGAATACTGACTGTGTAAGTATCTAGTTCTTTATAAAATGCCCTATGTATTTATTTATTTATTTATCGTAACCTTGCAATGGTTTCGTAGAACCAAGAACAATAATTATTTATGAAATGGAAGCACCTCCCAAGAAAAGTCGAGGCCCCAAAGTCAGCATCGTGCAAATAAGCACGATGATGGATTTTCTGGCCCTGCCCGAAAATCGGGCCATTTTAACGTTAAAGCCACATCCATCTCGTACACTCGAGATATCGAAATTGTGGGAATCAGCCAGCAAAATCATAAATACCGTTGAAGGTCCGAAAAAAACTGGGGAAGACTGGCGCAGGTTTTTTGTCGAGTATAAAGCTCGTGTCAAAAAGAAAGCGAGAAACTTCAGCATAGCTCTGCATGCAACTGGGGAGTGGAAAATAAAGCAAAGCCATTAACCGTGGATGAACAAAAATTGGTTGGGTATCAGTTGATGGTTGTAAAGGTTTGCCTGAAGAAATAGATCCAGAAAAAGTTGAAAGGGAAGAGGAAGCTGTTATGGAGCAGCAACCTGCAGAGGATGTAGCACAGACACAGCCCACCACAACACAGGAAAGGCAGCATGTGACCTGCTATGCAATATCATCTGAAAGTGAAGGAAAGTAGTTTTTAAATTTTGTCATAACAAATATAAATGAAAACATTCATTTTTAGAAGAGGCAGTGCATCATACCGCCGAAGAAGCGCCCGTGGAAATTTCATTGCCAGAACCACGCTCAGCTCAGTTGAGAAAAAAAAACAAGATCTGCAGCAAAAAAAAGAATCAAGATGAATTACACGTCCAGTGCCTCACTTCTACATGAGTCAGCGAAAATCTATTCTGAAGGTGCTTCTAAAATTAGCAAGTCTATGACACATTTCGGCAATTCTTTGCAGCTAATGGCTAATGCCTTGGTAGGTTACACAGAAATGATGAAGCAACAACTAGATGTACAAGTCGTTGAAAAACATGATGACCAAGAAATGCTTGAGGCTGATGATTAGATGAACCTAGCTGACAAGTGCACCTACTCATTTTCAACAGTGAACAACTGTTCAGTTTGTCAAAATGTTAATTATCTTCTTTATGGGTACTCAGTTATTTAACAATATATTATTATAGCTCATTTACGCTTTACTTTTAATAATTAAAATGTTCCATTTGCAAAAATGGCCAAAATGTTATATAATTTGTTGTTTTTTTTCATGACTAGTTATTAGGTAGTTATTTTCAACAGTGAAATGTTTATTGTTATTTTTTTCAATACCTGCTGTTATTTAACAAATATCTGTTCTATTTGCCAAATGTTGTCGCTGTTTGCTCAATAAAGTTGTACTCTCAATCAATATTAAAAGTTTTTAATAATAATTATCACAACACAATAATCAAAAGTAACTTAAAAATGGCGTGCGATCAGTCTTTCCCTTGTATTTCTTCCGGCAGTTAGTATGTCACGATCCAAAAACTCAATAATTTATTTCATTTCAAATAACTACCTAACGACGATAGGGGGTCATCGTTTCCTAGGTCGTTGTCATCATCATCATTATCGTCTTGTAGTCCTCATCGAACTCTATCCTTCTTTAAACCAAGATGTTGTACAGCACAGTGCAGGCATACACACTATTAAGCCAGCTCTCCTGTGCGAATAATGCAACACACGATGCTTTAGTAAACAACGAAATATTTGCTTCAACATTCCGAAACATCTCTCTACTGTGTTCCGGAAGCTGATGTGACAACGATTATATCTGGCTTCAGGTGTGTCATGTTCTGGATCAACTCCATTTATTGGTGTCAACAAGTAAGGTGACAATGGATAGCCCGGGCCCCCAATAGCCACAATTCTTCGCCCTGTTCGAAGCGTCTTTGCAAATATCGATTCACCGTTAATGTTGCCCAAATTGCGGAATCATGAGTGGCTCCTGGATATCGAGCATTGATAACCAAAATTTTTAAATCCGAATCACTGATCTATGAAATTGAAAACAATAAAAATTGTGCACTTGATTGTTGTCGCTTGTGTAGTGTTCTTACTGCTTGAACGTTGATGCTGTAGTAGCCTTTTTTATTGAAATATGCCAATGCCGGTTGTACTGGATCCTCTACGGGAGGAGCAATGATGGCGAAGTGTGTACAGTCAATGGGCTCGTTTACTAAATTTTTTAAATCATTTTTAACTGTCGTAAAACAAAGTACTAGGGATAAAAATATGATTCTGAAAATTTCATGTCAATAGAATATGTCTTTCTCCTAATACAACCAGTTAAACAAGCATACCGAGAGCGGGGCGAAGACATGAAAGTTAATGTGCACTAACATTGCGCTTCTGACTGTAACTTGCCTCGCGTATTTTGAATTACCTACAAAATTTTGTGTGAATAAAATAAAATGTGTGGACGTAATTTTAAAAAAGCAGACTCATTAAATCTTCCAGAAGTGGACTTGCTAATGATTATGAAGTTTTTCAATCAAAAACACGAGTTTATTAAATTATAATTTTTTACTATGTGACACATCGTTTCTGGCTGTTTTCCGGCCGGAATGATTAAAAATGTCAATATTTTAATAAATACATGCTCTCTCAAATGATATACAGGGTGATTCCAGATGTTTTATTTTCTCTCTGGTCTGGTGGATAAAGTTACGGTGAAGGTTACTCAGTAAAAAATTGCAATTTTTTAACTGCAGACTGCCCAATTAAAGGAGCTTCTCCAAATGCTATTTATGATGAATGTGTAGTGGAAATCAAATCACCAATGTTGAAAAGAACAAGAAAAACTTATTTTGATGAAGCAGGTAATATTAGTTCCAAATTTTTACATCAGATTCAAATGCACATGCACCTCACTGGTAAAAAAGCGATATTTGTTAGAGCTGATCCGGACTTTGAATCAAATAAAATAATTTTTTTTAAACATATAATATACGTCGTTTTGTTGATGATCTACTGAAAAGATTACCTGTTTTCTGGAAAAAAAATCAGTATTTAATAAAATTCAATTTGCGAAACATAACACTGTTTAGAGTTTGCTAAAACGTATAATAAAAAATAATAAGCATATAAGCCAGCAAAATTCTGTTACTAGCTAGATAGTCATCTAACCGAAAACCGATCGGCGCGGTATCCGCTCTCTGAACGAGAGATTTCATATGCAATGACGTCACGCCTGAAATTCGGAGAGGAGTACTGTTTAATGTTTATACTTTTTTTAGGTGACTTAGAAGTCTCCCTGACGTCTAATTTTTTGCACAGACCCTCAAAATGATGTGCTCTTCCTAGTGGTAAAATAAATAAAAATATGTAAACGAGCCCATTGCACCTCTCACACGGGGGAATCCGAATTTTTGTTCGAAACTGGAAAATAATACAGAACTGAATGAACCAAAACGTTAATAATAAATTTATGCCTTTCGTGAAGCTGCTTGAAGATGTACTGACCCACGCATCACACTGTTCATATTTTCCACATTTGTCGGAAATTTGAGATAGTTTCTAAATTATTGAGTAGCTATACTTTGGCAAGTTTATCTGAAGCCGTGAAAGGAATGCAGTCGAAATCAATCGATATTGCCACGTTTAACTATGAAAAAACTGAAGTGCTGAGTATGTAGAGATAATAATTAGAAAATGGACTTTTTATTATTAACAATATGATTTAACGTTAATTCTTTAATGTGCTTATTGCCTTGGATTTTTTCTATTCATTCATTTTTCAATTTATGAATATTAAGAGATGAACACTTTTCCAAATTTGCTATGGGCTTCTCGAAGCTCTGGCAGCGTTGTGCGAAAACCATAATGACCACACCCTCCAAACTACATAATTAGGGATTTTTATTGAAGGGCCTGACCAGCTGACTTCTTATTGGCAGGCGCCTGCGTGTGTTTTTCTCTCTCACTTCATCAATTGATTGATATTGATTTATCCAGTGTCGTTGGTATTGTCAGTGACATTTGTATTTTCAGTATTACTTGGTAAAATAGGTACCGTACGCCATTTGCACGTTTATGTCAGATAGGCGAAATGCTTCCTCGCCTCTTAACGATGCCCCGTAGTTTCAGATAAACTTGCCAAACTATAGGATGTCTATGATTTCACTTGTCATTTTGCTTACAGTGCTTTGAGCTGCTGCTATGAATTTATCTGTGCCAACGTACCAGATTGATAGGATCCTTGGACCAGAAAATGCAAAGTTGCAAGAACCTAAAAATCGACTCAAATTAATTAAGTACCTATGTAGTTATACAAATGAACAATTGAACAGTAAGGTAGTTATCAGCAGTCAACACTCAAGTATAGGTACCAACTTACCACTATGTATAGCGGAATATAATTTGCTTTTACTCCTTGATGTGCGAAAGGCTGAACCTCAGGTATAAGTACTTCCAATACAATTGCTTGAGGCAACCTATAGATTTTCATAAACTGCGATTGGGAAATTTGGGAAGGATTGGAAACATTCCTTAGAATTTTACAGCGCACGCGATGCACTCTTCTACAGTTTCAAGAATGTAAGAATTAAAAGACTTAACGGCTATCACTACTAATTTACCTTCTTACAACTTCTTCCAATACATTCACAAATTGTATATGTAACAAATTTAATGCCATTTTGCTGAGAATGGACGAGCTATCAAATACTTTCCACTGCTTCTAACTCACTATAATCACTTTGACAATGACAAGCAAAAGTGAATAAAGCACAACCAAACCACCAGAGAAACCTGGTGATTAAGACTAAGACTAAGATTAAGACATTTTGGAGGTTAGAATGGTTAAAAAGTTAAACACTGTCTGTCTTATTAATAAAAATTTCTTACTCCGCCCTTACTCTTAGATTAGTCAGAGACTAGTTACTCTGAGACTAACGTAGGTTTAAAGAAGTGATACAATTGCTATTAATAAACTCCAACTAAGGAGGTAATAGTTACTCTTTCCTTATTACTGGGTTTTGACATGACTTAAGGAAGATTCACAGTTGTATGGTAGGAATTGACCAATAAAGTGAAGTTATGGTGACAGCTTTTCTGTTTTTTATTGTGACATGTGTCAGTGCTCTGTTCATTCATTTCAAAAATAGTTACCTCATAATTATCTCTCAGTTTGTATTTTGTGTTAAAAGTAGTATTTCCGAATTTTCTTCACGTTTTTTTATTGTTAATACCTAGTTATATATATTTAGTATGAGTTCTGTTGAAAAACTCACTCTCACTCAAATTGAAGGAATCAAAAAAGGCGTGCTGAGGAGAAACTCCAGATTACTATACAACGTGAAGAACATGAAACATTTTTGCAACAAAAAGAAAAGGAAAAATTAAATAAAAACTGTTACAAAATTTTATTTTTAATTTTATAGCATTCGATTCCTCTTCTAACAATGTTTTTAAAGGATTAGCCCGAATTTTATAAAATTTAATTTTTCTGTTCGGACGAATATTTTCTGCTTCTTCCAATTCTTCCATCTTTCTCAAATCTTCCAAATAATAATCCCTTTCTTCCATCGCAAAATAATTACTACTTACTGAACCAAAGCAAATACTTAATAAATATACATAATTGATAAAAATAAACTGAATAATAATACGAACTGATAATGCAAAAACGACAAACTAAATTTCGAATCAGGATATGACATTTATAATACCACAATTGACAGTTCAACAAAACTAAAATTATATTTATTCGAAGGTTATTCCGAGCTTAAACTATCTATTTCCTTGGATTAAAATTATTACCAAAGTTAGTCCCAGACTAACCTTGGAGTAGCCTATTCCTTGTCTAATATGAGTTTATTAATAGCGTATTTGTCAAACTGATGGTTTAAGCATGGAATAAAGTTAGTCTCAGGTTACTCCGTGTTTATTAATAAGACCGTGTGGTATTATAGAATCCGAAATCCGATAAAATGGTTACCTTAATCACTGACCTTGCTTTTTACCACTCAGCTGAGTGGTTAAGTTGTAACCACTCCCTTATAGAATCAGGCCGAATATCATAATAAAGTTAGATAAGCTTGAGCTTCTCTCCCATACTAGTGAACTAAATGTATATAGTAATATTTATTTAACACACAAAAAAGTACAAGAATTCTAGAATTGACATCTCACTTTAGTAAAACATTTTTATATTATACTTTATTTATCTATTGCGTTTATGGTATTTGTTAAAAGAAGAACTACTACTCTGTGTACTACTTTGATGTTGGTTTTGTTTTATACGTTGTATATATTTATGTTGAATGCAGTCCATGTATTTAAGACGTTGCCTAAGAGTTATGACTTCATTACACAAAGTGATAATCATGACAATTTGATCTTCTTTTTTTGTTAATTCTTTTTCTACATCACCAAGTCTCTTCGATATTTCTACATTGTCTCCTCCTGCCATCATCTCCAAATTTTCCATCTTGTTAGATAAATCAGCGTGTACTCTAGAAATTATGGATGTTATTAACTGTCTTGGATCAACCAAGTCATTTAATGAATTGGTAAATTCATTTTTAACAAGATATCTGTTCAAGGTAGGCTTGGACCTTTATATTATTAAAAGAAAAGTAAGATCCAATGCCAAATTTCAGTCAAAATAGAATGAGCTGGTGCTTAAGGGGAATCTATCGGCAGCGATTTGACAGAATATCGAAGTATTTTTGGCAAAGAATTTTGAAGTAATGGATGTATTGAAAATTAAGAAAAAAATATATCATGTAGATTAATGTTGAACTTAGAGTTCTCATTGAATAAAAACTTTGAAATGCTAACCAAATTTTGTTGAAAAAAATATGAAAAATACACATATTAAGCAAAGTTTAAGCCCTTGTAAAGAATTAAATATGGATTGAATGGAAAAACTAATTTATAAGGGGTCTAATTTGAAGCTTTATGAATACTATATAAAAATCTCAGAATCCTCAAATTACTTATGACCGTACAATTCCTTATTGAAATTTAGTTGCTACCACTAAAATATCGGATAAAAATCCATCTCTCGCTTTTCTATCCTTCTATGACTGACATTGTCTCTCTGCTTCGGTAGTCGCGTGCCGTTCCATTGTTGATACAACGCTCGCCGGTCTCGGCGGTCTCCCAGTTCAGTACTGACGAAGCTTATAGAGTATAGGTGAACCAAAATCCGCTTGGACCGCTTGGCTACCTACATGTTGCGGAGCTTTCATATTTCTAATAAAATTTTCGTTATGTGAACTTAAACGTGAGGACGTAGGGAAACAAAAAAATATACAAAGCATAATTGTGCAAGGTCGAATTTGGTAGATGCCCCTTAAGTCTGTTGTTCATGAAATACGTCACATTATCCTAAACTATGATTAGTTGATTTATGTTACACTACTCCGCATGGAGCTTAAATGGTAAAGTAGTCACGGTCAAATTTGCTGAAATTTTGAAATTATGTTGCACTCGACGTTCCGATTTATAGGTAATCATTGCGCGAACAAAATCGGTGGAGCAGTTTTCGAGATAATGGGCTGTAAAATCCCGTTTTTCGGTATATTACACGGTAGTAAAGATCTGCCTTGAGAGGAGCCTTCGAAGCTATGGCAGAAGATTGACGTCGTGAGGTGGCTAAAGTATCCGACCTAACCTAACAATTAGCCTACCATTGAAAACATTAGAAAGCACTTGGATAAGTACACAAGAAACGGAGTGCTGAAGGATAACCCGCTGAGCAATCATCAGTACGCATTCCAACAGGGCAAATCTCGTCAATAAAGAAGAGATATCTTCTTGAAAGACCTTTCAACATCTGTGGTAAAATCCAGATGGATAAGGGCAACCCTAGAGAAAAGGATTGATATAAGCTACCATCGAAGCAAAAGCAGATGGATGATGTCCAAAAGGAGGGAGTTCTATCCCCATCACTTTGGACCCCATCAGCGAATGACCTATTCAATGAAATGTCCTAGAGAGATTTTTTGCCTTGCATAAACAGATGATATTGTTTTTGTTGTAAGGGGCAACCTAAATACAGATGATAAGTGGTGGAAACAAGAGAGACTGACTGACAGTCAATGCTCAGAAAACACGAGTTATCAACAGTACTAAAACCAGTAGTGCTAAGCTAACATGAAACGCTTACATACAAAAAACCACACAGAAAGAATCATTGGAAAGATTCAAAAGAATAATTGGTAAGAACGACCTTATGGTTATATTATACAGGGTGTTTCATTGGGAAAGGGCCTAACTTCAACTGGAGATGGGGATCACTTTGGTGCTTCCAAAAACCTATATTCAATGTTTCTTCTGCACTTTATAACCGAGATACAGGGTGTTTTATAAATTTATCCTATTTCTTTCGAACATCATAACTTCCGAGTTACTCTGTATATTATTTGGAAAATTTGTACACGTGATAATCATTACCCAGAAACTCCATCACAAGCATCTCCAAAAAGATAATGCAGGTCCGGCTTAACAAAAAATTTCAAAATTTCGTTTTTCCTAAAAACAACATCCTGTATATACATTTTTTTTAAATTGCTCTGTATAATTGGAAAGAGTATATAAAATCGAATCAACTATTTTCTTTTCATTTTTCCGCAGTCAATTTAACTACCAAAAATTTACCGTCAAAGTAATAGTTTGTGCACATTTTGGGGGTTAACAATGGTATCGGAGAGGTTTTTTTAAATTTTTTAGCTTGAAATGAGATCTGTTCAATGCATCTAGAGAAGTATCCTAGAAATTCAATTGAGTTTGTACGTTTATGAATACAGGCCAATCAAAAATGTGATTACAGGGTCGTACTTAGAAATACTCATTCTATATGTTTCGAATATTTCGAACACCCTGTATAAGAATGTGAATCTGGAAACTATGCACTTCTACATTCAGAATAACAAGAGTAATATACGAGAAATAAATTTATACTTCAAAAAACGGAGGGATTTTTATTAATTTTATTAATTGACCTGAAAAGAAAACAAGAAATTCTAACAACATTGTCCAAATGAAGCAAGTATAAACTATTGCAGTACAGGGTGTTTGAAATATTCGAAGCATATTGAATGAGTATTTCTAAGTACGGCCCTGTAATCACATTTTTTAGTGGTCTGTGCTCGTAAACATACAAACTAGGCCAGAACAACATAGTCACCTTACTATGGATTCCAGGACACACTGGAATAGAAGGAAATGAAATAGCAGATGAACTAGCAAAGAGGGGGACTGAAATATCTTTCTGGGGGCCTGAACCCTTTTGCGGAATCAGCCCCAATGTAATATTGGAAGAAATATGTAAAGCCGAGAAAAAGAGAAGATCTGACCATTGGAAAGATCTAGTA
>CAJUYG010002201.1:0-17149 GCA_910591675.1 Galerucella calmariensis | reverse complement strand
ACACTAGTTTCCTCGAGCATGTCTGGCCTTCGTACTATGCGATCGGAGGTTGAAAAAAAAACGACCCTCGTAGTTTCTATTCATCGAAACAAAACTATGGCGAATGACATAATCCTTTCTGCTTATCTATAACTATTTTTGCTGAGTAATTCTTCTTTTTCGAAGGAGTCTTGTATACTGATTGAAGATAATACAAATTGAGCGGCTCTTACAAACACCGACCGATTCATTTGTAACTTAACGATAAAGATAGTTGCAAGCTTTCCGCGTTGGAATCCTTTCCTGGCAATCCTACTGACTGCCTCAATAAGTTTCTTCTAAATCTCAAATGTCAAACAACATACAATTAGAAGCACCTACTAAGATAAAACTGAATAAAATGTGCAAAAAGAAGCTTTTATGGGAGATGCCGAGTTGGCACCTTCTTTAACTATAGTTACAGGCTCTAAGAATAAAAGATATGATATGATATAGTAATAATAGTTGAAGATCAGGATTACGTAATTGTCGTCAAAGTTGATAGTGGTACCTACTATATGTATTTTAAGAATGAATTAAGAAGTTAGGCAGGTGTTACTAATGGTACATGTGATCTACTTTCTAATGGGATACAATAGGGCAGTATGAAACATGATAGCAGACCAGCAGAGGGAAAGGAGGCGGGGTTTTATCGATAATGGATAAATGGTATTCTTGAACGACATTTTATCGAACCTCATTCTTCTACTGGGTAAATTGAAGGTATCAGCCAGGGAACATTGAATAATTTGACAGTTTTATGACTTTATTAGACATTGAGGACCGTTGTTTTTCATTATAATATATAGATTGTATTTCCAAATTAAATACCGATGACAAATCACATGACAGAAAAAAATACGCCCATTGTGTCTATCAAAAGATTCAGTTTTATGATAAGTTGAGAAATTTGGCATCGCCGTGGCTTTATTCCCTGGCTCAAACTCCTTCCTTAATGCTTCATAATACGTAGGGGAAGTCAGGGCAAAGTGAATCGTCGGGGCAAAGTGAACTTTCTTTTTAAATTTTAAATCTTTCGCGATATTTAAATCGTTTACCATATCATCGTTGCGTATTTAAGTTGGCAGCAGTGTGTTATGTGTCAGAATCCTCAGTAAGAATCAGATAAAGTTTTACAACGATTTTTGATTTTTTTGACGTGAAATATTCTAATATAGCAAGTAAGTAGAGTAATGTATAAGTCGGTTATTTGTTAAGTATTTCTAATATTGCTAATTCCTAGTGCTTAGTAACTAATAACATATAGTTTTTTTGGAAAATTGAAACGAAATGTCTTGACAATTTTACATCAACCTCACTTGTCAGAATTATTATGAGTTGGGGCAAAGTGAACTTTTTGGTATGGGGCAAAGTGAACCGTTGGTTCACTTTGCCCCGACATTTTAAATCTGTCTTCCTACTCATTTGAATAATTTGTTGAAGTTACTGACCGTCCTATTACGGAAATTAATGCCAAAATAGCTGTAGAAAATATTCACGAATCTTCAGATAACGGCTCTGATTCATCAGAAAATGAAAACGATTTTGCTATAGAAGCTAAAAATACAAAAAGAAAAGAAAATGTTAAGCAACCTCCGATTCCAACAAAAAAATTTTATGGACCTGATTCATTCAAGAAAATGTTTCCGAAGCAAATGAAGCCCAATGTTCTTCAAAAAAATTAGTCAATTCAGCAGCTACCCCACCAAGAGAAATAATATCCATATCTGAGGCAGGTCCCAGTTCCGCGAATCAACAGAACGTCTTAATTGTTGATGAAATGAAATGTCAATGATGTTTCCATCATAACAAAAGCTGATATTAAAGGAAAACTACGCCCACAGAAGTAAAGATATGGAAAAATTCAGTTTTTATAAATAATTAGTTAATGATTTCATGTTTTTTAAATATTTTGCGTATTAAAATGAATAAATGTTTGAAATTTTTTTTGGTTCATTTTGCCCCACATGTGGGGCAAAGTGAACTTATTGCAGACTTTTCATAAACCTTTTATATGATATTTGATAAAAGATATTTTTAGTTCTATATTTTTAATATATAAAGCTAAATGGTCCTGCAACCCTCTGATGCAAAAAATATCCCAAAATACCTTTTCGTTTAAGAATTATGTTATGACAAACCTTAAGTGGCCCACATTGCCCCGACTTCCCCTACTTATGATCTCAATTCAATTGAACAGTTAGTAACAGAGTAGAATTGAGGAATGATCCCGCTCTATTCTATTGTTATTATTATTAACTGATTAGTTAACTTGCTTTGACAATTTCATCAGCTCAAAATACCAGGTGCTACAAAATTTGCATTGAGTTCTGAATCATCCAATAATGGTAGCAATATTATTTATATATACGAAAATAATAAAACATTGAGTATCTGCCCAGAGAGAAAAAAGCATCACTGGCGCAACGTATGCTTTCAAGAAATACCTGAATGGTCCAGAGGACCAAGTGAGAGCAAAATTTTATTTATACATATTATGTAAAAATACCGTTTAACTGATTATCATAATCTTGATTTATTGCTTTGGCTGGATGAACATGCTGAACACTTTGATATAAAAATTGCACGTTTTCATTACAATGTTGTTCTACTGGCAAAGCATGTACCGGCTCATGAACGTTCTGTTGAATGATTTCTTTGTTGATATGATCGATAGCTGCACTACTTTTTTGTAGCTTGAATCCAATATGGTAATGTCGTCTTCTTTGTCTTTTAATGTGTCTGGAATGCAACAAAAGCAGTAGATACAGGACAATATTATTATTTTGTTGGATGATTAGAATAATGATGATGATGAATGATTATAATTGTAAATTGTTTGTTCAACAATGGTATCACTATCTATAAAAGATTGTTTTTTTGTATACCTTTAATTTAGTAATTTACACAATTTATAACACCTCCCTGCTCGAGCAAATTGCTCTCAACAGTAAAAATTCATAAATCAACATAAAAGTTAATAACTATTTCATTGTTAGGATAATCCGCTCTTATTGAGAGTGGAAGCAAACTTTTTTTTATGGAAGTTTGTATTCATAGTACCTATCATATTATGTCAGATCGCGCACGAGGTCACAAGCATTGGTAGCCATTTTAAAATGATCAAAGCTGTCAAACAAGATTATTTTCGAAAAATGATTCGAAAATGCTAGAATCGACTTATTTCACAGAATCTACTATCAACACTTCACTAAAACTCACAAAGCTATCCATAATGTCTTTTTCAGTATACTTATTTCAGAATGGAGGCTGGATGTAAACTAAATTCAATTTTCAATAAATCTTGCTATTTATTCACTAAATGCCCAAACTTGAATAAATATTCCCAGAAATTAAAATTCCTTGCTCTGTGATGAATGTAGTTTTGTCATTTTTCTCTTATTCTTTTGGGAATCAAACCACAATAATGTTTTTTATTTTTTATTTCGACGTTTCGGTAGCTTTCCAGCTACCGTTGTCAATATTAACTAGTAATAAAATTAATAAAATAATTTTTGGTCCCTATCTGAGACAACGAAAAAATATGACAACTAGAGAATCATATAAATATTATTAATTTAAAAAAAATGCGTAATCTATAACTTTTTTCAAAGAAAGAAAGTTGTTGATTGCTCGATAATACATGTCTGATTGTGTGGTAGTTATTGAACAAATTTAATAACTAGAGAATTACTTAAGCATCAAATTTCAAATAAGCGACATAAAATACAGAAGATTATGCACTTTTTTTCGCGATCGATCTTTTTTGTTTATTTACAGCATCGGTTGTTCAGACGTCGATAAGTAAATCACTTACCGTCGTCTTAGCCCTACATACATTTAAGTGGTCCTAAATAATATATTACTTCATACTGTTACGCGAGCTGCTGCATTAATGTGCTCAATTAGTGCCCCCAGTGAAATTCCCATATGATACGACTATGGCTCCTCCGCCGTATTTTCAAGAATGATCTGGAAAACGTAACATCTAAAAAAACCGGCGCATCCACCAAAACTTCGAGTTCGAGAAGTCTCTAGAATAAGTCGTGCGAGTATAAATAGGCGACGAGCATCGCAGCGGAGTTAGTTAGTCAGTTAGTGTTGATACTGAAAGAAAGCAATCGCGCATCGATAAAGTGACTTTCATATAAATTATAGTTAGTGTGTGTTTAGTGTGATATATACATTATTAAATAAGGACTGTATTTCAATATAAATCTGTAAATATAAATTAATTGTAAATATAAATTAGAATAAACGTTACAATACATTACACAAAAGGAACAAAAAAATTGGGAAGATTTAAATTTTTTTAATGAACAGAGCCGAACAGAACAATATAAAAAGTAATAAATAAACAATTTCACTAAAATTCAAATATATTTTTTGCGGAATCGATCTTTTTTGTTTATTTACAGCATCGGTTGTAAGGACGGTAGATTGTGTTTACTGGTTTCTAAGTCTAACACGTCGGTAAGTGATTTACTTACCGTTCAGACGTCGGTAAGTAAATTACTTACCGACGTCTTAGCCCTACATACATTAAAGTGGTCCATTACTCCATTCATTACACAAAAGGAAGAAAGTTTATTTATATTTTTTTAATGAGCATAACTGAACAGGACAATATAAAAAGTAATTTTACCAAAATGCAAATTATATTTTAAACTGATCGAAAAGTATAAATGTCACTTTTCGTTCATTTCGAAGAAATTTGAATTATTTTATTTGAAAATTTCAATACGATCGCGCAAAAAATGGTATAAGCACCTCGAACGTTAAGGGTAATACCGGTCTCCAGCTAAATAATAATAATAATAATAAACATTGCTGTCGACCGGTAAACAACCCTTATTTTCATTTTTAAGCCAGGAGGAGTAATTTAATAGGCCTTACTCACACCACTAAAAGTTACCAGATTAGTTACTAAAGGATGTGTTCCGGAGAATTAGTCAACAGTCGTGTTCCAAATATATTAAATATGCCTTGATGGGCAAAGAAATTAGCCACGCATAGTCATAAGTCGATTTCTCCTCCGATCTGGGCTAAGTTCGAGAACATCGCACTAGTATGAAATTCACTTATTTTCGTGTCCGAGAACTCTTAAGCGTCTTCTTGTTGTGTACTCCCCCACTCCCCCACAGTCCGAGAACTCCTTAGAGCGACACTCGAGCGTCGCTCCAATTACACCAGTCCCGACACGGTTAGAAATCGCACCTGTCAGTTTGGTTTGAATATTTTGTGGCTAGAATTTAGATTAGTATGTATGACTATATGAATGTTTATTAAATGTTTCATTTAAAAATAAATTAATTTCCTTCTCCTATTCAAATTTAAAATATTATTAAGCTTATTTGAGGTAGATGGGCGTGCCTTAAGGGTTTTTAAAATTTTTCTGTTCAAAATTTTTGGCGCCAGATTCATTAATGTTAGACCTAGGCTAGTTATAAATATTCTAAAATTCATCTGAAACTCCCTAAAAGTACTTATAGCTGGAAATAACTCCTTCAACGTAATCTTTACACCTTGGATGTGTTCTTTTCCGCGGTTGCAACTTTGACTCAATTTGGGATATTAAAGAGATTTCCATTTCATTATCCGACTCGCTTTCTGAGCCAGAATGTACCTATCCCTTCAAGCAACTGTTTTCCCAATGTAAGCGCAATCAATGCGACACGCTTTTTATCCATATAATCTAGTCTACATTTAAAATAGAAAAACTTAAAAATTGAACAATAATATTTAAAAAAGTATGGTTATAGTTAACAACCACAAGAAGGTAAATCCGTTCGAGAACTCATTCGATGGAGCGTAGCAATACGATCGCCCTTTACCCCCACCAATCAAATGCAAAATTTCAACCAGTGCGACGTTCTCGAACTCACCCCTGTAGTATATTAATTCTATAGATGTACCCTAAGCATTAAGCAGAATGTAAAACTGTTTCCCGTTTCATATTTGAAATTTCTAATTCAAACTGGAATATTAGAACAATATTTAACTGAATGCATTAAAAAGAAAGTCAGTAAGTTATCTAATATTTGAAAATATTCTACAATTTGCACTTTACAACATCGATATTACAATTTATACTGGTTTGGAAAGGGAGTAAAAGCACAATCCTAAGCGAAGAGTTGGTACTGGAAGTAGAAGGATATCGCAGATAGGGGAGAGTTGGATAAAATGGGGTAGTCGGATAAGATGGGGTACCCCCACTTTCGTGCCTTTGTCTCGACCATTAGCATTTGGAGGTGGTCAACCGCGTTGGGCATGATTCTATTTAATTGCTTAGAGGAAGGTGAATGGATTGTATGGGTTTTCCAGATTTTGCAGACAAAAGTTAATTTTTTGGACGATTTATTGAAATTTTATGGTGAATAGTTTTTTTGAGGACTCTAAAATCGTTAACAATATAAGCTCAGGTGAATATCTATGGGTTTAATTATTACTTTTTAACCCATGTAATGATATATCTTGTGGAAGGAAACTATAAATTTTAGCGGAGTTACAACACATTTTGTAAATCCTGTACCAGTGCGATAGAATGGGGTACTGGTTTTATAAAATGGGGTACCCCGTTTTATCAAACTTATACATTTCCCACGTTGTTTTTCCTGACAGGTTGTTAAATACTTTATACAATATGGCTAGTAATTATAAACGGAAAACAAACCGCCAGTCTTGGTGGGAGGAGAGCATGCACCTTGCAATTCAAGAGGTGATAAATGGAAACATGGGCTATTTTAAAGCATCAAAGGCATCTTTCTAGCCCAAGCTCATCATCTCAACAGGCTACTGTAGCTGCATTTGCAATTTCTCCTAAAGATATTAGACCAGTTCCGCATTTCAATAGAGAAACAGCGAGAAATAAAAGCTCGAAAGAAGAAGCCTGTGGAAAGAAATCTAAATTTAGAACAAGAAGTTAAGAATTTGATAGGGAAATCTAGAAAAATCGAATTTTCAAAAGGCAATAACCCAGAAGATATAGAAAATGATCAAACTTAGAGGAAGAAAATCAACGGTGGAAGCAACGCTAGAAGGTTGTAGGATGAAAACGGAACCTTCCTATGAAACAAGTGACTCGTCAGAAGACGAAGAGGGAACTATTAATTCTCTAATTCGGAATCCTGTGGAGGTTGGGTAATGTGTGCAAACGATGGGCACATGAAATATGTGCCGAGATTGACGAAGATGATGAGCAATACGAATGTTTTTTGTATATATATAAAGTCCGTAATATACGAGTTTTGAAAACTTCATTTTCCAAATATAGAATATAATATTAATCTAGTTTAATAGGAGATACCCCATTTTACAGAACCCGCTACCCCATTTTACAGAACCCGCTACCCCATTTTAGCGTACTAGTTGGATAAAATGGGGTATTTCACAAATTTTTAAAAAACACCTAATTTTCACAAAAGTATTGAAATCTAAGAACAATGCGTTTTAGCTTTCAATCCAATCATATAACTGTGTATCTTGATATAAGAAACATGAATGTATTCTTACTACTTTTTAAATTAACAAGCACGATACAATAAGTACCCCATTTTATCCAACTCTCCCCTACTGTGATGTTTTTAAAGGAACGGTTTTAACGAAATAGAGTTGAAACTAAGTAAAAATAATAAAATAATAAGAGCGGGTGCGATGACAAAAATTAGTCAATTTATCTGTCAGAACTATCAAAAATGGAAGTTATCAACTGATGTCGATGCTAAAAAATGTTGTGTGAAGCTGGACGGAATCTGACCAATCAGAGGTCTACAGAATTACCAACTTAAATTCAAACTACTCTATCTGGTTTTTAAATGTGGTATAGCAATTTTCAATTTTTAATTAGACAGCTAGCTGACAGCTGTCAAGTGTTGGGATTGAATATTCAACATTTATTGGTCACTTGTTAGTTAGTTAACAGATAAGCATTAACATAATGCGAAAAAAGGTCATTTTTGTCTGTAACCTTATATTGGGTAATGATATCCAGATTTTAAACGACTCAATTGAAAGCTATTAATAATTATCTTCTGTAAGTTCCTTGTGGCATTACTTATTCTTTTGGGAATCAAACCACAATAATGTTTTTTATTTTTTATTTCGACGTTTCGGTAGCGTTCCAGCTACCGTTGTCAAGATTAACTAGTAATAAAATTGAAAAAAAAATTTTGGTCCCTATCTGACACAACGAAAAAATATGACAACTAGACAATCAATAATATTTTGAAGTTTAAGACTACAAAACTTTGTTGTCAAATTTTATTAAGGTCCATTCATAGTAGATCACACCTCTGGTAAAATGTGAAATAAAATATTTTATTTTATGACATTCTAACGATATGATAGTCTACTAGAAATGGAATCCAGTGAAGTGCACGTTCCAGGAACGGTTTTTATTGGGATAGCCCTTTTTTTAGCTTATTTTTGGAAATGTTGTTAATAATGGGAAGAGGGGCATAAAATTCAATGGGATTCGACAAAAAAAATATTGAAAGAGCCCAATAATAAAAGACGAAAAATCAAAGAAAGTGCTTTGATACAACTAAATGCAGATAAATGTGTAGCTAGTATTTCAGCCGAATGTAGTCAAATTTGGTTACCAATGTTAGAAAGAGAAATTTCCAATAATCAATTACCTGCGTTATCAGGATAGCATCATAAGTTTTTATCCAGGTTTTCTTATGATTTATCATTGGAATAGTTGTTAATCGATACACACTTCAATACACAAAATCACCAAACTGAGTTATAGATACATGTTTTGAAAACAAAAATGATCATACACAAAAAAGTAACAACAAACGCGTTATATTAACAACATTTCCAAAAATAAGCTAAAAAAAAGCGCTATCCCAATAAAAACCGTTCCTGGAACGTGCACTTCACTGGATTCCATTTCTAGTAGACAATCATATCGTTAGAATGTCATAAAATAAAATATTTTATTTCACATTTTACCAGAGGTGTGATCTACTATGAATGGACCTTAATAAAATTAGACAACAAAATTTTGTAGTCTTAAACTTCAAAATATTATTGCTTGTCTAGTTGTCATATTTTTTCGTTGTGTCAGATAGGGACCAAAATTTTTCAAATGCTTCAATTTTAAATGTTTACCGGGGGCCTATTTCACAAAAACACAAGTTTGTAAATAACAAGTGGATTTTAATAAGTTTGGCAAAATGTATTTACTCTCGTTTCATAAAACGACAAGTGTACTCTTGTAATAACAGGCAATTTTTCACAATTTTACAAGTAAAGTACTTGTTATTTACTATGAATTCACCTGTTATTAACTAGTGTAGTCAACAAAATTGCATCTGAAACTTGCTATCTACTAAAGTTCTTCTACCTAACTTAAAAGGTAGATATCTGACAAGTTTTAAATATACATAGATTATAGTTACAACAAAATGTGGTCCAGTAGCTCTTCGTCCGAAAATGAAAATGAAGAGATTATTCAAATACGTAGAAGGAGAGTGTTGAGGCCTAGAATTAATTCTGTGTTCCACTCGTTATTCGAGTTTATTGAACGTTTCAGAATGACTTTTGTCCAAATGGAACAGCTTCGTATGGATATTGGACATATGCTTCTTCATCCAACTGATCGGTATCACGCACTATTCACAAACATGCAGATTTGTATAGCATTACACTGGTTAGGTAATGGAGGACAATACCATGTCATATCAGATGCACATGGAATTAGTAAGGCAAGTGTCTGCAGATGTGTTAGAAAGTTTGTGTATGCAGTAAACCAAATTAAATTTCACCAATGCGTTAGTTGGCCTGACAATATTTTAAACGTTTCTGCAGGACTTTTTGATATAGCAAGATATTGGATGTGTCGATGAAACATTAGTAAAATGAAACATTAGTAAAAGTAGATGCTCCAACCGAAAATGAGCCTGCATTTGTTGATCGTATTGGAAACCACTCCATCAATTGTATGATTGTTTGCGGACCAAATTTGGAAATATATTGTACCAGTGCTAATTGGCCAGAAAGCGTGCATGATCCTCGAGTTTTAAGAAACAGTACTCTTTTTCAAAGAATGGAAGAAGATTGGCGTCCAATCGTAAATGCAGTTTTACTAGGAGATTCTGGCAACCCTTTAAAAACTACCGAACAAAGTGTCTTCACTGTCTCTAATTTCTTTTAAAATAAGAGCTTTATTACCCAATGACACACTTTCAGATATATTTAATTATCTCGCTTATGGAGCTACGCTAACATCTCTTGCAATTGCAAAAAAAAGTTTTATAAACTAAATTTTTAGGTTATGTATGGTGTTGTTGACAAGCTCTCTCTCTTCTTGTCTATAACAAGTGTTACAGACAATTTTAACTTGTTGCGAAAGAGTTTTGTGATTGTTTATGAAATGCCTGTGCGTAACAACTTGTGAAAACAAGTGGTTGTTACTCACAATTATTTTCAACAACTCATGTACCTTTGTGAAATAGGCCCCTGTTTATTATATTGTTCATAGCAAGTTTTTATAGTTTTAATAAGCGTTTTATTGATCGTGGGTCTTTTCCACAACCTACTGTCTTATTAATAAAAATCTCTTACTCCGCCCTTACTCCTAGATTAGTCAGAGACTAGTTACTCTGAGACTAGCGTAGGTTTAAAGAAGTGATACAATTGCTATCAATAAACTCCGACTAAGGAGGTAATAGTTACTCTTTCCTTATTACTGGGTGTTGACATGATTTAAGGAAGATTCACAGTTTTATGGTAGGAATTGACCAATAAAGTGACGTTATGGTGACATATGTTCTGTTTTTTATTGTGACATGTGTCAGTGCTCTGTTCATTCATTTCAAAAATAGTTACCTCATAATTATCTCTCAGTTTGTATTTTGTGTTAAAAGTATTATTTCCGAATTTTCTTCACGTTTTTTCATTGTTAATACCTAGTTATATATATTTAGTAGGAGTTCTGTTGAAAAACTCACTCTCACTCAAATTGAAGGAATCAAAAAAAGGCGTGCTGAGGAGAAACTATTACTATACCACGCAAAGAACATGAAAAATTTTTGCAACAAAAAGAAAAGGAAAAATTGAATAAAAACTGATAAAAATTTTATTTTTAATTTTATAGCTTTCAATTCCTCTCTCTCGGCTCTCTCTCTCTCTCGGCTTAATTGGAAAGTTCATATCAACACACTCAAAGGCATTTGTCTTAAAAGACTTAATATCATCAAAGCTCTCTGCCACTATCACTGGGGATCCGACGAAAATACCTTATTAAGAGTTTACAGATCCCTCATCCGTTCTAAACTAGACTACGGCAGCTTTATTTACATGTCAGCCTCCAAATCCACCATCGACTCACTGAACTCTATTCACAATACAGCCCTTCGACTCTCTCTCGGTGCTTTCCGTTCTAGTCCAGCTGCTAGTCTATACTGTGAAGCAAATGAGCCACCCCTGTTCCTAAGACGTCAATCCCTCCTCCTTTCATACGCTGCATCAACATCTTCTAACCCTTCTAACCCTGTTTACCCTTTGTTTACAATGTCTCAACATCATCCTTCCAACACTACTTCCAAACGTAGCGTAAAATCTATTGCCCATCTTCTTCTCCCATTACTTCAGAATACCGACCTTTCAATGACCACTCCGCTCCCCCAACCCCATATCTCTCCTTGGACTAAACAACTTCCTCTATTCAATACCTCCCTTACCAAGTTCAATAAACATGAATCGCCCAACATACTTATAAAGAAAGCATTTTTGGAAATATTAGAAAAAACACCATATGATGTAGTTCTCTACACAGACGCCTCAAAAACTTCTTTTGGTGTTGGCTGCTCCGTCACAACCAACCACGAACTAATAGGTTCCTATCGGTTGCCCTAGCATTCACACTGGTGAGTTGTATAGCATCTTCCAAGCATTCAAGCAAATCTCTTCTCCTGTCAAGCGCGTCGCCATTTGTACCGATTCAATTTCCTCAATTAATTCACTCAATACCATCTTTACTGACCATCCAATAGTTCAAAACATCCATGACATCTATCAAACTCTCTCAGCTCGTGATGTAACAGTCTGTCTTATCTGGCTCCCATCTCACATTGGAATTACTGGCAATGAAAACGCTGACCACCATGCTAAAGAAGCCTCTTCTTCCATCACCACAACAACGTTCCAGCTCCCAAATGACTCAAAACTATTATTCAAAAAGTCCGTCAAGGAGTCCTGGCAAAATTTTTGGCACGTCAGCAAAACAGCCCTTTACGACATACAACCATTAATCGGCTGTCCCTCCCTCGATTTCCTAACCAGGAGAGAAGCTGCTGTCATTAGACGATTGCGGATCAACCATACCAGATACACACATAGTTACTTGATGTCTTCTGAAAACCTTCCCGTCTGCCGTCACTGCAATAGTCCTTTAACCGTCAAACATATTCTCACAGACTGCCAGGAATACACCATTACATACAAGCGCCTAGACCTAACACCAAACCTGAAAGAGCTTTTAAACGACACTGCTGAAATCCCAAAGACATTGAAATTCCTCAAATCAACTAACCTCTACCACAAAATATAAACTAGATTGATATTTTACCGAGTATTTTACATGTTTCATGTTTTAAGATAGTGTATGTATTAATATGTCTTTTTGTCTTTTGTACAGTGCCAATGGCCATAGTTGTCGAGGCACTTAAATTCTAATAAAAAAAAAAATTCCTTCCTTCCAACAATGTTTTTAAGGGATTAGCCCGAATTTTATAAAATTTAATTTTTCTGATCGAACGAATATTTTCTGCTTCTTCCAATTCTTCCATCTTTCTCAAATCTTCCAAATAATAATCCCTTTCTTCCATCGCAAAATAATTACCACTCACTGAACCAAAGCAAATACTTAATAAATATACATAATTGATAGAAATAAACTGAGTAATAATACGAACTGATAATGCAAAAACGACAAACTAAATTTCGAATTAGGATATGACATTTATAATACCACAATTTACAGTTCAACAAAACTAAGGTTATATTTATTCGAAGGTTATTCCGAGCTTAAACTACCTATTTCCTTGGATTAAAATTATTACCAAAGTTAGTCCCAGACTAACCTCGGAGTAGCCTATTCCTTGTCTAATATGAGTTTATTAATAGCGTATCTGTCAAACTGATGGTTTAAGCATGGAATAAAGTTAGTCTCAGGTTACTCCGTGTTTATTAATAAGACCTTTAACCTATAATATTTCACCTAGCATGTAGGCTTTCCATCGAGCATTTATTCATCTCACTGAGCATGTATTTTTTGCTAACTATTTAACCTTTTTACCGAACATATAACATACTGAGCATTCAAACTTGTTTTATCAGCATAAATACTTAACTTTTATTATGCAACCTTACCGAGCTCGAGCATTTACTGCTGATACCAATCTTGATAAAGGTGCTCCATTATACGTTACTATTGATGATCCTAAGTGGTAAGTTAAAACAGGATACCTTCTTTTCGCTCGTCGTTGACATTTCATTGAACTCATCATTTGTTGTATATTTATTCCTATATTATGACTAGGTCCTGTAGACCTTGCAGCACAGAATGGTATCACCTACAATACAAAATAGTAATTAAATTACTGGAACTACCCATCAACTTACATTTAGTAATATATAAAATGGAATATGAGTAGTGTTTTGTGTTGTTTTTTTGCTCTGTACCATGGATGTTATTAATCCATAATACATTATTAGATAGTACATATTTTTATATCTTCTTCTATTCTGTTCATAGTATTTTGAATTTGAATAATGAAATTGAACATGTATGTTGAATTTTCTTATGATATCCCAAATTATTTTTATTCTTATTCGGTTACAAGTAAAATAATGGAAAAAATATGAAATATTGATAATTTAATTTGATAGTTTCTCCATTGAGCAGGTATCAGAGAATTAGTTAAAAGAAAAGAAACATAAGTCAAAATGTTTAACGTATTAGGGAAAACATAGATTGAAACATTGCTTATTAAACAACTAGAATTTAATAACACTCACCCTACCCATTGCTCTTGGGTGTACTACAACGTCAGCACTTAAATTTTGTTGGAACTTCCAATTTGTTTTTGTGAAGTAAAATCATTCAAAAAAATGTGCCATAAATGTGCCGTCAATTGTAATGTGTCAAAACAATCAATATTAGGCAATCCAGCGTCAAATAAAATTCAGTATGGCGACCCAGTGCAAGCCGACATGGATTTGGTTTTGGGAAAAGGCGAATTTATTTTTATTTGTATCTTGATAATAATAATATTGGGGAGTAACATGGGATTAAACGACTTATCGGTAGAAAATGGGTAGAAAGTTCAATCCTGATTAAACGAGATTGGTCACTTCCGAATAGAATACTATGTAGCTATGAATGGAAGCTTAGAGCAAGCTCTATTTGTCAAATAAGGATACTTCCCAACTCTCTTGTTCCTTATCACAAAAAAGCAGTATTTCTAGTTCAGTGTTAGGTAAGGTATCAAGTAGATGGGATTTATCGGGTTGTTTAAATTTGTATGCTTGTATGTATGTATGCAAAATTTCCTATGTTTTGACCAATATAGACAGCATTGCATTCTGAACATTTAAGTTTATACATCCCAGACTTTTTCGATGGGGATATTTTTACATTTAACAATTTTTTATATACCGGGTGGTCCAATAAGCCGATCTCTCGGCTATATATCAGAAACTATTCATGTTAGAACTTTAGGAGAAAAAATTCCTTAGGAAAAGTGGACAAGAGAAATCGCTGGAAATTACTTTTAAGTTTCTAGGTTAACCGCTAGGGGGCGTAAGCTGTAAAGAAAAATTTTAAAACCAGTTTTTTGTGAAATATGCCCAATTATACCCAGTGTTAAATAAGTAAACTAAAAAAAGACCTAAATTTCGCACAAATTTGTTCAAGTACTTTTTATTCTATTTTTCCAAATAAAGGGTGGGGGAAAGTGGGAAAGTGTTTGCGGATAAATACCTATAACTTTGGTTTGAATCAACCGATTTTAACGAAATCAGTGTCAACAGAAAGAGTGTAGATGAATTAATTACATCTACTATGAAACAATGGCACTTAATTTTAATTGTCATAGGTAGAGGGTACTTTCGAATGAAAAAAATTAAAATTTGTTTTCCATAAGAATGTTGAATGGAAACACATAATTATTGTGAATCATAATGGAACTGGATTAAATTCTCAACAAAACGGCGCAAACCGCATGTTGATAGCTATTGTCGAAGTCAAGATATAAATAAACACGCATAAACATAAGTAAGTATAGTATTGACTCACTCTGTATTATAACTTAAAATTGAATATGCAAAAGAAAAATTCTACATGAATTTTGATCATTAAGACTTAATGTCCAATTAAATGCTGCCTCAATCTCAGGTTACTGCAATTGTTAAATCTGCCAGAATAGAAGAACAACCGCATATCATGTCAAACATTTTGTGGGCAGACGAGGCTACGCTTAATAGTGCGGGTGGTGGTAATCTGCATAATAAGCATTATTGGTCTGAAGAAAATCCGCTCTGGGTAGAGGAAGTGCAGCTTCAAGGTAGATGGAGTCCTAATGTTTGGTGTGGTATAGTTGACGGAAATATCGCAGGTTCATATTTCTTAGAACTTCAAATGGTGATACATATTTGGATTTTCTGGATAATTGGTTGTCTGTTTTAATGAAAGATATTTCCTTACAAACATGAGGTATGATATTACAGCATGACGGGTGTCCTGCGCACTTTTCCAGACGAGTTAGAGATTATTTGAATGTAAGCTATCTAAATGGATGGATTGGAAGGGTAAGTATATTTTCAGGGCCAGCTAGATCTCCAGACTTAACATGTCTGGACTTTTATCTGTGGGGAAGATTGGAGGATTTAGCGTACCAAACCCACCAACCACGCGAGACGACATGCAACAGCGCATTAGAAACGCTATAAATAGTATATCGCCAGCTGAAATTTAAGCAACAGATATGTCAAAGCGTGCTAGATTACATATTTGTGTGGAAAAGGACGAAAAACAATTTGAACATTTAATTGGACATCAAGTTTTAATGACCAAGATATCTGTATGATCTTTCTCTCCCATATTTAATTTTAAGTTATAATACAGGGTGACAATACTATACTCACTTATGTTCATGCGTTTTTATTTATATCTCGAGTTCGACAAGAAAATAGAATAAAAAGTAATAAAACAAATTTGTGCGAAATTTAGGCCTTTTTTCAGTTTACTCATTCAACACTGGGTATAATTGGACATATTTCAAGAAAACTGGTTTTTAAATTTTTCTTCACAGGCTACGCCCCCTAGCGGTTAACCTAGAAACTTGAAAGTAATTTCCAACAATTTCTCTTGTCCACTTTTACTGAGGAAATTTTTTTCCTAAAGTTATAGCATGAATAGTTTCTGATATATAGCCGAGAGATAGACTTATTGGACCACCCGGTACATTGCTTTCTGTTTCAAAAGAAATTGTTATTATGTAGTTAGCAAAAGAATTTTGAGTACATAAAGGCTTATTGTCAAGGCTATTTGAAACTTTTTCCGACCATCCCGCAGCTATTCTGATAGCGTTGATTGAAGTGCCAGCCCTAAGACTTGTAGAAAAAGCCTTGTGCTGTGATAATTAATTTTTAAAGTTGTGGCGGGTTTATGAGGTTTCCTGAATCAGTAGCTCTTTCCTTCTTTATTTAAAGAGTGGACATTTGAGCAGTGCTTGAGGTCTCTTAGGTCCCGAGATTTTTAGAAACCTAATTTTAAAGAAAGTTTGAGCTCTTTGTACCGGGCAACGAGCTAAAAGAAGAGCCATTTGTATTGTAAACATACCCAAGCTAGGTTTATCTAGTGGCTGTAATGATACTTAATAGGTCAAAACTGGTTTGGGGTCCCAGATTTCTTGATATCTTGGAGCCTGAGGACGTAGCTTTGAAATCTTTCTACGACCTCCTATTTCCTTACATTGCAAACCATATTTAGAGCCAATCTATGCGTATCAAGCGTCGAATACTCCGCTCCGTTATCAAATTCTGTTTTATATACGTTGGGCTGCGGGAAGCCCCACCATTTAGAGAATGTAAACTTATATTGTTTCAAGGTGTTTTCACT